>CAIGQQ010004470.1:119501-130004 GCA_903798035.1 Danio albolineatus
TTGTGGAGTTTGCATGTTCTCCCTGTGGTTGCGTGGGTTTCCTCCGGGTGCTCCGGTTTCCCCCACAGTCCAAAGACATGCGGTACAGGTGAATTGGGTAAGCTAAATTGTCCGTAGTGTATGTGTGTGAATGAGAATGTATGGATGTGTTTCCCAGAGATGGGTTGTGGCTGGAAGGGCATCCGCTGCGTAAAACAAATGCTGGATAAGTTGGCGGTTCATTCCGCTGTGGCGACCCCAGATTAATAAAGGGACTAAGCCGAAAAGAAAATGAATGAATGAATGAATAGTTGAATTGAATTTTAAAAGTAATTTATTCATTAAAACAGACCAAATACAAAAAGGTAAAACAAAAAGATTCAGATCCAGCTTACCATTACACCAACTTGCAAAAAGGTTTGCATATGTTATTTCCGGTCTATAATAATAACAATGTCTGCATATTTATATTTTGAACAGTATATAATATAATTACTTCCTTTAAATCAACATTTTACGAAATATTAAAAATTTGCTAAACAAGCAAAACATAGAGTACAGTAAATGTGACAACAGTTTAATCTCCTTGAAACACAAAACAAAAAATCAAAAATATGTTCAAATAAGCTTTATTGCGATATCACACTGAACTGAGCAAGTTTGAATGCCGTGTTAAGCTAACGTTACTTACATTTAGTTATGATTAAATGCAGTTACTCTCATTTTAAAATGTAACACCATTATATTACGTAATATACGTATACGACGATATTTTCTTAAAAATATAAGTTATATTAGCACCAACGTGTAGTATCATTGCGCGATCTGCTGTGAGCAATGAAGCATTAGCCCCTTCGGCTAGCGAGCGTACAGGAAACGGACTGAAATGCTCATCATAAGTGATAGCCATTCGGATATGTTTTTAACTCACCAGAACAGCACCATGAAGAAGGGGAACCGTTGGGGAACCGGGTGAGATCCACTGTCATACAGACACTGGAGTTGAGGTGAGGACACTCCATGAATCTGTGAGCTAGCTACACTAGCTAACACAGTCTTCGTTTGAATGATTACTGTTATAGTTTATTCTTTAAAAATGCGAATTGAAAGGCCCAAAATACGTTTACCAACGGGTGAATACTTTTACGTTTAAACGTGTGAGCTATAATGTTGGTCTGCTAAAGCAAACAGTGTTGTTATGGGTTAAAACAGCAGACATGCACACACAGACTCAGTTTGTTTCAAAACCTACCAAGTCCCCTAGCTATACATCAAAAATACTGTATACAAAGGGAACTTCTTCTTCGCGTTTACGACGGGATGCACCACGATTTAAGGGATATTATCGCCACCTACCGTGTTCATTTCCAAAAGGCAGAGAGCTCGAGAAAAGAAAAATGTTTTTCTGTTGCGTTTTTCGGGTGAAACGAAATAGGTATTCTGTTCCACAAGTGATTATATATTATTAAGTTTAAGGGAATTTGCTGCATAATCTGTTTTTACTAATATTGTAAAATATTATCTAAAATGTGTGTGTTTTTTCTGTAAAAGTATGGCAGACAATCTAATAAAAATAATTTGCTAAATGTTCAATTGTTTTATTTTCATTTTGCATGTCTTTTTTTCTTATATACGTTGTATTCCAATTATGTACATTACATTAGTGAATCAGAGAATATATAAACATATAGGGGTTGAATTCAATGAAACTGAAACACTGTACAATTTAGTATTGGAGGTTTCATGGCTGAATTTTGTACATAGAGGTCATGTTTTAATCTTCGATTGGTCTCACACAGTCAGGTGATGTGATTTCGCAGGTCAGAGTTCACCAAGCTTGCGGAATGTTACTTTCACTTGTGTATGAATGGAAGTCTATGGGGCAAAAACTGCTGTGAGATTGCAGCTTAGTAGCACAGTTTTGCCTAAATATATTGCAATGCATAGAGAATAATGACATATCAGACAAATTGTTGGTGCACATCTTGCTGGCCCATCTGTGACTAAGAAAATAAGTCTTTGTGATGTATCAAAAGCCACAATATCCAGGGTAATATTAGTGTACCATACCATGAAGAACGAACTACATCAAACAGGGCTAATTGTGGATGCAAAAAAAGCTGTCTGAAAGGGATGCCCGGGTGCTAACCCGTATTGTATCCAAACAACATAAAACTACCAACTTTGTGCATATTTAAATGTGCACCTCAACTCTCCTATTTCCAACAAAGTTTCCACTGTGGAACTCCATAGAGTCAATATACATGGACGGGCTGCTATAGCAAACCTTTGGTCACTCGTGGATGCCCAGAGTGAAGCATGGGGTGGATCAGTGAAGGTTTAGGCAGCAATATCATGGCATTCCTGAGGCCCAATACTTGTGATGGGCACATCACAGGCACAGCCAAGGACTACCGAACCGTTCCGGAGGACCATGTGCACCCAATGGTTCAAACTTTGTATCTTGAAGGCTGTGCTGTGTATCAGGATGATAATGCACCAATGCACACAGCAAGACTGTTGATGAGAGTTGTTTAACGAACATGAAAGTGAAGTTTAAAATTTCCCATGGCCTGCACAGTCACCAGAACTATATATTATTGAGCCACTGTGAGTCTTGAATTGTTTTTCTCTACCAGCAGTGGGCCACTATTCTGCAACAAGAATAGCTCAAAATCCCTCTGGACACTGTGCAGTACTGGCATATTTCATTCTCAAGACGACCAGGCAGTATATATACACATTTTGTTCATTCTAACCTATAATTTGTTTTTATTTAAATTATAATACTGTATATAGAAAGAATGACCAACGATATAATAAAAATTCAATTAAAATAAGTTATTATTTGTTAATAGACTATTATATGTTTTATTGTTAGTTTGAGAAGAAAAAACTAAATATGTTTTATTTAAATTTTCAATTCATCTTTATTTCTATAGCGCTTTTATAATTTAGATTGTGTCAAAACAGCTTAACATAGAACATTATAGTAAATTTAAACTGTCAGGTCAGTTTTCAGAGTTTAAGTTCAGTTTAGTTCAGTTCAGTGTGGTTTAATTTTCACTGCTGAAAGTCCAAACACTGAAGAGCAAATTCATCGATGAACAGCTACATAAGTCCCGAACCATGCAAGCCAGTGGCAACAGCGGCAAGGAACAAACTTCACCAATTGACGAAAGTGAAGGAAAAAAAAAACTTGAGCGACATCAGGCTCAGTTGGGCACAACCATTTCTCCTCTGGCCAAACGTCTTGTTCAGAGCTGCAGTCTAGGCGCCAGAGGCTGGGAAGCTGCCTGTCCATCGTGGATAAGCTGGCTGGTGTGCAGGCTGGCCCTTCAGGATCAATGTGAAGTCTCTTCTGTAACTGTGGTTTTAAAGGAGACAGTCTCATGCTCTCCACTCCTCCATGACCACCATAGCAGCTGCTCAGGATACTGCCTAGTCCAGGATTATGGAAACCTCTGGAATAATAAAAACAGACTAATAAAAACGCAGATGCCGTTCAAACTATTGGCCCGTTTCCACTGAGTGGTACGGTACGGTACGGTACGGTTCGGTTCGGTACGCTTTTAAGGCCGTTTCCACTGTCTAAAAGCGTACCGAACCGAACCGTACCGTACCCCTTTTTGGTCACCCTTTCGAAAGGGTACCGAAACCCAGAAAGCGTGCTGTAAGGTGGAGCTACACGCGCAGCTGAACGCCATTGGCTTACAGAGATACGTCATTTGCTCACGCAACAACCAGAATGAAAACAAAGGACCCGCCATGTTTAATACACAGCCGAGAGAGAATGCTCCGAAATAATATCAGCATATAATAACGAGCCATGGTCGACCCGAGCTTAAACAAACCTTGTCGTCGTCTTGAACAGCCACCATGCCGAGAGAAGAGCAGATCCTTATGTGTTACGAGCCCATAAGTGCGAGCGTTAGGTTTCGCTTCTCTCTTGTGCCCGCGTGCGCGTCAATGTTTGAAATAACAAAGTTCTTAACCTGGACTATTATAAACTCGGAATGACGGAGTTACTCTCTAACGAGAGAATAATGACGGAGAGGCTGCATGTACTGGTGAAGATTAAAGACACAGATGAGAGGTTTGCACAGACCGGGCTCTATTTCGTATTGTTTTTAAACCTAAATAAGGCATACATGTCTGCTGTGTGTAGTTTTTCTGTAATTTGGTAACATCGGAGACTGTGTGGGGCAGTATGTGTTCATATATGCTGCATTTATTTATTTATTTGATATAATCGCGGACCGTAGGCTATTTCGCATCATTGATCTGCAGTTATAATCAGATCATGTTCAGTCAGTAATGAACATTTATACAGCAGTGTTTATGTGTATAATAAAGCATCTGTTTTGTGAGAAGTGCTTTTGTATGATTTTTGAACGACCCATAAAGCTTTACTGTAGACATTTTCGAGCGAAAATGACGTGGACAAACTTTCTGTCGTACACCACGCCCACCAAAAGAGTACCCTTTTGCAGTGGAAACGCAAGCCTGATAAAGGTGACCCGTACCGACCCGTACCGTACCGTACTGTACCACTCAGTGGAAACGGGCCATATAATGTCTTTTGGGAAGTGTTCCCAGCTCCGATTGCCCTATATAATGCAGACTAACAATCCTTTAGAGGATTTGTGTTGTATGTGTATGCTAATGCAAAGAGTTGTGTCTTAAATAGTTTTAAACTGATGTTTAAAATGATGTGTGTCTGCTTCCCGAACTGTGCTAGGAAGGCTGTTCCAGAGTTTAGGTGCCAGATATGAGAAAGATACCGCCTACAGTTGATTTTGATAATCTGGGAATAATCAATTGTCCAGAATTAATACTTTTAAATTGAAAGTATTCAGACCCCCTTGTTTTTTTTTTCTAATTAATTTTCTCTTTGTTATATTGCAGCCATTTGCTAAAATCAATTAAGTTTACTTTTTAATGTACACACAGCACCCGATATTGACAGAAAACCACAGAATTTATTAAAAAAGAAAAACTGAAATATCACATGGTCCTAAGTATTCGGACTCTTTGCTGTGACACTCATATATATAACTCAAGTGTTGTCCATTTCTTCTGATCATCGTTGAGATGGTTCTACACCTTCATTTGAGTCCAGCTGTTTGATTATACTGACTAGACTTAATTTGGAGAGCCACACACCTGGACCAGCATGTCAGAGCAAATGAGAATCGTGAGGTCAAAGGAACTTTGACCACTGTCAATATAGGGTTTTTCTGTCAATATGGGGTGGTGTGTGTACATTAATGAGCAAATAAATTAGCTTAAATGATTTTAGTAAATGCCTGCAATATAACAAAAGTGAAAAATCTAAGGGGGTCTGAATACTTTCTGTACCCACTGTATTGTATATGCACATTTCAATAATAATGGTAAACTAATTACCTCAGACAAATGCAGAGCACCTAAACACTGCAGTGCTTAATAAATGTTAGTTTTTTCTTGAAAAATGAGAGATTAGTTTACTGTAGTAAGTATATTCAAAAGCAATATAAATGTATAGACAACTTTTATTACAAAGCAGATTTTATAAGCAAACTACAGAATTTTTGTTCTGAATTCCTAGACTGCAAATCCAGTTTGTAAAAATACAAGTTTCAAGTTTGTGCATATGTCAAAGTGTCATCTACAAGCTTGGACAACATTATATATAGAACTAGGAATCTGTTTCCTTTTGGGTATTTTGCAATACTGTTTATGATTATGTTGGGTGGCTCAGTGGTTAGCACTGTCACCCCACAGCAAGAAGGTTGCTTGTTTGAGTTCTGACTGCATCAAGAGGACTTTCTGTATGGAGTCTGCATGTTCTTCCTGTGTTTGTGTGGGTTTACTCCATGTGCTTTGTTTACCCCACAGTGCAAATACATGCGGTATAAGTGAATTGGATAAACTAAATTGGCCAGTGTATGAGTGTGTGTGTGTGTGTGTGTGTGTATAAGAGAGAGTGAGGGGGTTTTCCAGCACTGGGGGTTCTCAAGTTAGTGTGCTAGTTAGTGTACTGTCAGTGCTGTTTTGTGGCTAGAAGGCCGCCTGACGCATTAAAACAAATGCCTGTTTAATCGGCCGTTCATTCCACTTTGGCGACCCCATAGTAACGATATTGGCATTGTTAAAGTTGTGCAGCAGAGTGATGACATTTCAGATCACTATTTAATATCTTCTATATTGTGCATTGATAAGTCTACAAAACCAGCTTCTTTTTAGTATTTATATTATATGTATAGTTAGCGGTAAGTATAGTTGGATTACCGTTCTGGTACGTTAGTTATGCATAGGTTTAAAATAGCTCTATAGCATATATAAATAGCTCACACTTAAAGAAAGCAGCCCGGAAATTGGAACAGAAAAAAAAAATTAGAGGTTTATATTTTGCTCTGGAAAGAAAGTATACTTAAAGAGCCCATATTATGGATTTTTGAAAATGACCTTCCATGCAGTGTGTTACACAGCTCTAAGTAAAGTGAAATGTCCAGCTTAGGCTTAAATCTGAAAGTGCAAAGTGTTTAAAATGATTGATTCATATATAAAAGAGTCGACTCGTTGTTTAAATGAATCGTTATTAGAACGAGTCTTTAGCCGTTTCGGCTTGACGTCAACGCGAAACATAATAGTTGCGCGCGCAGACCCGGGAAATTTGAACTGCCCGGCCCCGCCCACAGACAGGAAGGAAAAGTGGAAGACAACAAGCACTGTATCGCAGTAAGTGTTGTAGCATAACCAGCGGGACAGCAGTGACGTGTGATCTGAGTAATATCTAAGTAAATCTTTATACTGTTTGATGGCAGTATAAAGATTTAGAGAGAAGTTATTGACAGCTTTTGGTTTTCGCGTTTTGCTCTTTGTAGACGGTCCCTAAGGACCGGTCTCTCAGCCGCCTGCACACAGAGGTTAATATGATGCGTCCAGCGCGTAGGCAAAGCTCATTTTTAGGAAAATAAGGTTGTAGGCGATTGTATACATTGCGACGGTTGAAAAGAGGTGCTATTTGTGTAGGAACAATGTTTCGGTCATGATTTATTGATCCGGAAAACACGACTGCTGCTAATTTTACTAAACTTATCGGCATTCCGGTTAAATCATGACCCGCAGACACTATGCTCTGAAGTGCGAGGGAAAAGCTGTGTTCTGTTCCCTACCTGGAAATCTCTTTTCCCTACCTGGAGTGGTTGAGGTTTTTTTCGTAAAATACCTGAGAATTACATCCCCAACACGGTGCTGTGTTCACGTCATCTCTCTGAAGAGAGCTACACCAATCTACCAGCTTACAACGCGGGATTTGTTGCACGGTTGTTGTTAAAGGATGGATCAATACCCAGTTTATTTGGACCTGCGTGTTCTTCCAGTCCTGTTGACTGTAACAAGGTAAATATGGATGTAGTCGTCTGTATTGTGTTTGCTCCGTGCAGCATGTAGCGGTAGCCATTTAGCTTACTGCCGAATGAAAGTATTTGTTGGCTTACAATAGTCCATGAAGTGTTCATTATTACTGAATGTTTGTTGTTATGATGAAGAATTTAGCAATGCGCTGTTGTACAAAAGCAGTGATTTGTTTTCAATATGTTCTGGCATTGGGACGTAACGTGGTGGACGTGACGTGGTGACGTGACGTGGTAGCGTCACGGAAAGGAGGTGCTTGGGGAAAAAGACTCGCTCAGACGATTCATATGGGAGTCGGTGGGAAAATGAGGTAAAAATAAATAGATATTATAAGAAATCGAAAGTGTTTTTTAACCTTGCATACATATCATCCTGTTGTTTGGGACTTCAAAAAGTGAAATTTAACCGTTCTCAACCCACCATATGGGCTCTTTAACTTTAGAAAAGCTTTAAAGTCTTTAATATGCCAGATCTACAACTCCAATAGAAGAAAACAAAGACAATGCTTTTGTTTGATACATTGGCCAATCTAACCAAACAAAACTTGTTATTACTAAACTCAGATAAATCTGAGGTCCTGCTTTTTGGACCAAAAATTAATGTTCAGTTCAGTACTCGTCTTTTAAATAAAAATTTGGGTGTAATATTTGATAGTAACCTGTCATTTGAAGGCCACATTTCAAGCATCTGTGAAACTGCATTTTTACAGTGTTTCCCAACTTGCTTTCCTAACTGTAAGGTCCAGCCAGCTAGTCCAATGACTACTGTATACTGGTGGATGAAGGTTTACTGCCTGTTCGGTCTTTCTAGTGCACAATGTTGATTTACTTTAAACTTAACTCATATCTGACTCCAATTTTAGTATGAGGTGGTTTTGGATATTAATATATTTATCTTTCGTCTTATCTGACTCCAATCATAAAACTTTAAGAAGATTATATCAATATATAATTTAAATAAATGTTGAACCTTTTGTATTCACTTGTAACTATTACATTTGTTCATTCGGGTGCTCATGTTGCTCAGAGGAATCGCCCCGGCCGATGGCGTACCTCACGGTCACACTCTCGTCACTCTTGATTATTAAGCAGAGGTAATGGACTAATATCGCTCCCATGCTTGCTCAACCTTAAGTATTTTTGATTAGCCCCCATAGATGTACACCCTAGAGTAAAGACAATATCATTTCTAATCAGAGGTTAAGACCATTATTATAAATGTAACTAACTACTGTACTCTATAATAATTTTGGTTTAGCCAAGTCCATGGTTTCTCATGTATACAAACTTAATTTAGAATAACATTACTTTCAAGCAAAGGTCAGGTACCCTATCTAGGTTAGTCGTACAATTCCTTGTTAACCTAGACGGAATTAACGTCCTTTCCACCTAAGTACACTTGAATCAATATCAAGAGTCAGTCGGATCCCTAAAATACAGTTAGTGTGCCCAATGCTCCATCTCAACTGGACTTTAGTCCGTCTACTGACCTTACACAGGAAGTGCGGAAACAAGGACACAGCGTAATTTTACTGAAATGAATAATTACTGAGTAAGCAGAATGCGTTCAAACATGATTAAATACTCAGGTAAATGTGTATTATGCCAATTATTCAGTCAATTCATAAACAACCAAAACAAGACATCAAGTTCTTAAAGATAGATCTAAGATCAAAAGATGCATACCTGACTTCAAAACATACATAGTGTGGAGCATGAGAGCTCCACACAATGGTCTAATCTAGATCTAATACAGAACATTCGTAGTGTAAGATAAGATGACCTTTCTGTGAGTTGGGTAAGGGGGAAGAGTAGGGGAAGGTAAAGGAGTGCGTGGGAGAAAGTTAGACTATTGTAGTATACTAGGTGGTTGCCCGGTAGGCCTGATTAACAAACTTCAGCTGGTTCTCTAATACTAAATATGATCATATTAGTCAAGTTCCATATTAGTCTACCATTCTTAATCACAGCATTGTTTTTTATTAAACATCGTATACATTTTAAAATTGTATTGACTACCAACAAAGCCCCAAATGGCTTAACTTTCCAGTATTTTACTGAGCTCCTGGTGTATTACAGCCCCTCTCATCCACTACACTTAATTAATTCTGGACAATTTATTATTCCTAGAATATCAAAATTAACTATAGGCAATAGATCATTCTCATATCTGGTTCCTAAGCTCAGGAACATTTGGAATCTGGAATCCTCTAGAGCACAGATGTGAATTCCATTTTCTGGAGGGCCGCAGCTCTGCACAGTTTAGTTTCAACCTTAATGAAACACACCTGATCAAACTAATTAAGTCCTTCAGTCTTGTTTGAGATCTACAGGTAAGTGTGTTGGAGCAGGGTAGGAGCTAAACTGTGCAGGAGCCAAACTCTCCAGGAACTGAAGAGCTCAACTCTTGAAGCTAAACTCTCCAGGAACTGAAATTGACTTCTGTGCTCCAAAAGATTGTTAGGCTGCATTAATTAGGCAATCCAGAGCTGGGAATGCTTCCCAAAAAGACATGATAACCCGAATGGCATCTAGTATGTTAGTCTGTTTTTCCTTATACTGAGGTTTACAAAATTATTGATCTGATCCATATTCTGAGCAGATGGCTGTAATGGTCATCGATGATTGGAGATTGTGAGACTAATTCCAGCAAAGATCCCAGTGAGAGATAAGTTTCCGAATTGATCCTGTAAGCTAGTCTGAACACCCACCGGTGAGCTACTCAAACCTGCAGCTTCTCCACAACAAATGTCCATTGTTCTCAAGCCTCCAATGCCCAGACTGCAGCTCTGCACAAGGCATTTGGCCACAGGGGAACCGGTCATGCCCAGTTGGGCCTGGTTTCTATCAAGGCTTTTTTTTCCTCTCACTTCTGTCAATGGGTGAAGTTTGTTCCTCACTATGGTCGCCATTTCAATCACTATTTATCAGATTTTGCTTGATTTATCAAGGGTCACCAAAGCAGAATGAACTGCCATATGTTTTATGTGGCGGATGGCCTTTTAGCCACAACCCAGCTTTGAGAGCACATTCATTTGTGAGTTCCCAGTGCTAGGAAACACCCATAGACTCTCATTCACACACACACACACACACACACACACACACACACACACACACACAC
>CAIGQQ010004470.1:130014-171448 GCA_903798035.1 Danio albolineatus
CACACACACACACACACACACACACACACACACACACACACACACACTCCCACACTATGACCAACTTTTTATTACAGTTCAATATATTGGACTTTGGAGAAACTGTCTATAGACAGTTAAGATGTTAAAATTGGGCACATTATATGTATTTTTAAAGATCCAGCTAACACTTGATATTTGCTCACGTTTCATATAGGACAAGAAGATATTGCACATCTAATCTAGATAGGGTACCTGAACCTTGTTTAACTGAAACTGGCATTCTAGTTTAGTGTACGTGGAAAACTATGAATCGCAGAAGTCAACAGTGACTACGTTTACATGGACATCAGTAATCAAATTATTTGCCTTAATTTAATTAAGACAATAATATGATTAAGATGTTTACATGAGTTGCTTTTTGAATGTTGCTTTTATGATCCCGTTTTACGTTAAAGCACATAATTCAATTAATGTCAGTGCGTCACTGCGCTGTCCACATTTCTTCCGCAGTTTAATGTAATTTCGGGTATTCCATTAATAATTTAATGTCCTACATGATGGTAATAGTTTGATTAAGGTGTTTACATGTCTGTACTGCACTTCAATAATGCCACTAAAATCAGCATACTCCACGTCTTAATATGATTTTTCTTTAGGTCAATTATGACCTTAATTGGATTAAATTAATCAAAAACTATTATTACATGGTCGACTCTTAATCAGATTGTTGTCTTAATCACTTTAAAAATAATTATTGGTGTCCATGTAAACGTACTCAGTGCCTATATTAATGGTCTTGACAAAACAACTCCAAGCTAACTAAGCCCCCACACAAATTGCGTTTTCTAAGTAATGAGTAAAGTATTATTACCGACTGTTCATACTGTACTCAACCCGGTCTGAGCTGGAATCCAACCGGCAAATCTTTGTGTGGGAGTCGGTTGCACTAACAAGGAGGCTAAAAACCATGGCCTCTAGTTTCTGTCGCTAGAGCACCATTAGAGCTTAGAGAAGTGAGGTTTACCTGCATAGCACGTAGATAACTGGCCTCCGTTACACTCACGCATTACTTTTAAAAATTAAGTAATAATATTTTAATTACTTTTTTAAAAATGTAATGCAAGCTACTTTTTAGTTAAGTTGCTTTTATAAAATTGCTAAATTAAAATGATCGTAGTCATGTTAAATCTCACACACAATGAGGTAATGCAGGAACAGCAGAAATGAACATGAGCCCTACATTTCTGTGATAGAAATGTTTTCTTTATGTTGAACAAATGGAGGAAAAGGAAAAGAGGATTATATGAATGGATAGTGATTTTACTTTTTAATAAGACAAAAGTAATACGAAAGTAGCAAGCACATTGCTTTACACTGTCATTAATCTGTATATACTGCATGTACACATTGCAGAGTTCCTCTATTTAAAAAAAAAAAAAGGAAAAAAAAAAATGGAAAAAAAAAATCCTGTAAGTTCTATAAGAGATCAAGTCTCAGCCAGGTCAGAAAAAGTAATGCAAAAGTAACGTAATGCATTACTTACCCTAAAAATGAACTCAACTAGTTACTTTTTTGTGGAGTAACTCAATAGTGTATTGCATTGCTTTCTAAAGTAACTTACCCCAACACTGCCCCATACTACATTTTAGTGTGTGTATGTCTTTAAGAAGAGTATTAAATAAGCTTGTGTATGTTTTTATGGTACGGCACATTGAACTTTGTGCTTTTAAGAGACTAAGTTTCTAAGCCCAGTCAATGTTTGTGAATACATCTTTCCTACCACAATTATTTTTGTGTCATTGTTTTAGCACCTACGTACAAACCTCTAAAACAGCCAAAATCTGACATATTTTAAACTTTGTTAATGAACGTTCCTGTTCCTCACCACAAATAAAGCCACTGAGCCTGGAACAGAATTATGAAAATAAAAAAATCCTCATGTCTGAACGGAAAAGTTTTTATACTAAAATATATGTTGTTGATTAGTGAGGACTTCCTGGGTCTAGGTGAGGTCCATCTATGCAGGACCAGCCCCTCACACTATGCAAGTTCAGTCACAATTTGGTCGTGGCTAAAATATGGTCTCTGATCATCGGTTTCACTGCCAGTCGCTTAAACCTTCCAATAAAGTTCTGTTAGTATCAGATATTTTCAGACACTTTCCTGCAGTGTGACTTCAGCTGTGATGATGCACACTTTTGCTTCAATTGACTGCTGTCTGTTTAGTGTGTTTACAGGCAGCTTTTTGGACCAGATGTGAGCCAATGCAAGACGACAACACAGTTGGTTTTTTCAGCACTAGTTGTTTGGCATCATGTCAAGGTCTTTAGGCTAACCCTAAATGGGCCCATTAATCACCAGCACAGGCTACATATCAATAGGACATAAACATGCAATTTGAGGGACCTTGCATTTATTTAACCATTGCAGACCTTGGGAAAGTCTTTCAGATGGTATTATGTTAGCCCTAAGTTGGCCGGTTGCAGGGGAAACACCTAGTAGAACACCTAAGTAAGATTTTCTGCTTAACTTTAGTGATGTAAAGTTGGCAAAATGTTCACAGATTAGACTTTTCCAGAACAATAACCCAAATGATGCAACTTCTAATTGGTAGTGAAGGTTTAACATGCATCTGGCAGCAGACTTGCACATTCACATTCATGAGACCTATAGTCTCAGACATGCACTCTCAGACACATGCACTCAGTAGAGTGACGTCACTGTGAGGGGTAGGGTTAGGGGTGGTGTTAGGTGTACACATTACAGCATTACAGCATGCATTACAGCATGCATGTCTGAGCTTCAATGTGCATTCGGTCTGCAGCTAGACCCTTCTTATGGCCTGTTTCCACTGAGCAGTACAGTACAGTACGGGTCAGTACAGGTCATCTTTATCAGGCTTGCGTTTCCACTACCAAAAGAGTTGCAATGGTGGGCGTGGTGTATGACAGAAAGTTTCAGACGACATTCTAGCTAGAGTAAATGTCAAAGTAAAGCTGTGAGGGTCGTTCATATATCATATGTGAAGCACTTCTCACAAACCTGATGCTTTATACACATAATTACTTGTTTATAAATGTTAATTACTAACCTTTCAAATTAACCTGATTTGATTATAACTGCAGATCAATGAAAGCGAAGCGAAATAGCCTACTGCAACATCTGCAATTGTATGAACTAATTACAGAAAAACTTCACACAGCATACATTTAGTCCTTATTTGTGTTAAAAAAAAACACAAACTGTAGCCCAGTCAGTGCAAAGCTCTCATCTGTAATTATATTTAATCTTCACCAGCACATGTAACCTCGTTAGAAATTAATTCCATCATTCCCGAGTTCAAAATAGTCCAAAAGGTGATGATAATAGTTAAACATGGCCGTTCGTTCATGTTTTAGGTTGCTGAAATAATCATTTGCTCCTTTGTTTTTCCGGCTTCTCCTTTGTTTTTTTGCGCTTCACTGTCTCGTTTTGTCTATTTCGGAAAGGATCGTCAAAAGCACTTCAATATTCATGCGCAGGTTATTATCATTAGCTCAAGAAGTTTGTTATTTCAGATATACTGTAGATGCACGGCAAGCTCTTTAGACGGGCTTGTGTTACAACAGGACAGCAGATTTTGTTCTTCTTGGCTTTGTGGCTGTTCATCAAGACAACGACAAGATTTGTTTGAGCTCAGGTCAATCATGGCTTGATATGTATATTATAACAATGTTATGTCTCTGTTGTGTTTTTAAAAATGACGGTTCTTTTGTTTTCATTCTTCTACTTGTGTATGCGCTGGTGACATGTTTCTGTAAACCAATAACGTTCAGCTGTGCTTCTAGCTCTGCCTTTTGGTACCCTTCTCTCCTGCTAGGTACCCTTTCAAAAGAGTACCCAAAAAGTGGTACGGTACGGTTCACTTTTTGCTACTCTTTGACAGTGGAAATGGCCATAAAAGCGCACCGTACCGTACTACTCAGTGGAAACGTGCAATAAAGGTTTCATCCTCCATATGATGATGGTCCCTGAATTCTAATTTAAAGCTGCTTTATAATCATGCTCTGGTGCTCGCTTATTGTGATGTAACTGATGAACTGCCCTCATATTGGTTTTCAAACACAGGCAAACAATGTGCCGTTTTATAATTGAAACAATTTAAGATCTTACTTCTTTTTTATGTTAACCATTTATTTTAATATGGCAGACATATTACAATGTAAATTAGAAAGGGACTAAAAATATATAGTAGCCAACAGAATAAAGTAAATAAGCAACGGACATATTTTGTACTTTTTTTATTAGTCAAATTTACCTGTTCTAAAAAAAGTAAACAATGATTGGCCAAAGTGTTCAATGTACAAATGTGAGTTCAAAGATTTTGGATTGTAGAGATTTCAAGAGTGGCTGGCTGTGCTTCACCTCCTTCCATCTCAATTGCCTGCTCTTTCAGTGGTTGCTCTGTTGACTTTCCATCTTTTTTCTCACGTTTCTTTGAGCTAGGCCTGTTAAATTGAAAGTATTGTTTAAAACATGTTCAGGTATGTCGTCTAACCGAATTACAAACATTTCAAATGGAAATGAACACAAAAGAATATATAATGACATACTTCTTGACAGCAAAGACGATCACCACAATGAGAATAATAGCACCAATTAGACCAAACACAACACCCAGGATAATTCCTAATGGGATAATTATAAGTTAACATCATTTCATAAATAATGTGAATGAACTGAACAGACCATACTCAAGTTTCACTTACCAACGGGTACATCAGATTCACCTGAATAGTCCTCATGGCCTCGATCTATACAAACAAATATAATTTTTTTCCCACATTCATCTTAAGTTTAAATATCTTGTAATATTAATTTTTTACCTGCTGAGTTGTAACACGTGGCATTGCAACGATTAAGTGATAGAAATCGGTTTCCATTGCCCACACAACCAGTCCAGTAGAACGGCTTGCATGTGTGATGCTCAGGGCTATAGTAATACCGGAGATAGTGACCGAAGCATTGTCCGGGCTCTCTGGGAAGCACGCAAATCTGTTTTCCTGTTAAAAAAAAAAGAAATGGAAATGCAGGGAAAAAGTTGTTAGTTTTTTTTTACCACACGGTGGCAGCATTTTCTCAAGTTAAAAAATCATCTGTTTAAAGCGTTGCTGATACACAAACTACTGAGCAAAATGAGAAGAGTAAAAAACAGTTGGCACATTATTGTAGAACACAGTTGTTCGTAGAAAATTACCATCCATAGGGAACAGCTGATCAGCTCGGTGTGAACAGTTTCTCATGCACTGCTTCTCAGTTATGAAACGGTTTGTATTGCCACCCTCGCCATTGTATCGAAATGGATAGCAGCTGTCTTTATCGGCATCATAATACATATAAACCACAACGTCGTTTCCCGTCCCTTCATCTTGTTTGAGAGTACAGGCCTCTAGATTTTTGGGGAAAAAGCAAAATGAATTACATTTCACTACTGTTCAACATCTTGAAAAGATATTTAAAAATCATCCTCCTGTGTAGAGTGCATTAGTGTCTGGCTTTTTTCAGTGTTCTTTAATCTGGTAGTACTTTCAATTAGGCTATTCTCATTGACCTAGAATATATATATATATATATATATATATATATATATATATGTATATATATATATATATATATATATATATATATATATAGCTTTTCCCCAGCTTAAGTCCCTTATAAGTACCTTATTTACAAGTGGTCGTTACAGCGAAATGAACCACCAACTATTCAAGCATATGTTTATCTTTTTAATATAGTTTTTCATTTATTCAATTATTAGATGGTGAAATGTTGCACACAGGTAATGTGATATTTCTTTTCTCCACACATTATTTTAAAAATATGTGAAAACAAAGCAAACAGGTGGATTTATCAAAAGCAAAAACCATAGATTATTAATCCTTTAAAAAAAAAAGTATTATAAGAACATCAATGGAAATAGGGATGCTCTTGCATGCTAAATGAATAATGTGTAACTAGTCTGGGGCACACCTAGTTTTTATGACAGTTGTAAATGTTGTCATTTTTTATAATATGTTAATGATTGTTAGCGATTTACACCTGGACGGCAGAGGCTACTTATGGCCTACAAACCACAAAACAACAGGGCTGTCCACATTAATAAAGGAAAATATGTAAATGTTATAGTCGAATAGATTGTTAAATTACATAGATGAGTGTTCAATTTATTCAAACTGTTCGGTTCCAGTTTGTTTGTGTGCTCTCTACTCCTAAAAATAAAAGTTCCAAAAGGTTTTCGCACTGATGCCTGAAAAATTTTGGCTTTAACAGAACCATTTTTTTAGTCTGAGGACATTTTAATAGCATTTTAAATAAAGAACCCCTTATATGGAATCAAAAATTTCCATGGGCTTTAAGGTTCTTCATTGAACCCTCAAGGCCATGTAAATTCAGTTTAATCTTCAAATACTTCAAATGTAAATCCAAAATGTACATGTTTTAGTTATGCTTTCATAATTTTACTTTTATTAATATAAAAGAGGATGCAGTTATATCAGGGTTGTGTCTGTCTCTCTTTCTGTTTATGGAGTTAGTTTGAATTGAATTGGCCACACCCTGCAGGGAGATGAATTGTAGGGACAGAAGGTTGATTTCACTGAATTATGAAACAAATTCATGCAAATTTAAAAGTTAATGCATTTGTTCATTGAAATTTATTATTAAATATTTATAGTAAAAAAAAATTCTAAACAAAATATACTTTTTTAAAGAAGAATTACACTTAAGCTATAACTCAAAGTTTATCCTCATTGAACCTTTTTTTACATTTAAAATTTCTTTCCACTTTCAGCTAAATCAACTTCTGGTATTTTAATTTTCTAAATTTCTCAAAATCAGAAAACAAACCATAACTGTCCTTTATACCGTAAATAGTAAAATGGCTGCCTAAGGTAAGACAGAGGCTCCACCAGTTTTTCATAGAGCCTTTGCTCATAATTTAAAAATGTGACTCTGCCTCATTTTATCACACAAGATGATGATGTTTTGTGTGCTTTTAATATTTTTTATTTTTTTTACCTCAAAAATGTATTTTAAATAATGTAGTAATATTTAATCAGTATAAAAATATTTTGTCACTCACAACACAAACTAATAATTTACATGTTTATCTTCATTTGAAAAAGGAGGAAAAAAAGACCGCTCTTACCTGGTTTTTGAGTTTGGGCCTGAATGTTGTGGTTCAGAGCAAAAATGAATAAAATTATACCAAGCTCCCTCATAGTGAACCACTGTTGTGTGAACACTGGTGTAGATGAAGGTTTGTAAATTATAAAAGGGGAGGATAACTTGAACTTTGTACTTTCTAAGATAAGAGCAATAAACTCTGAGGAGGGGACAAATGTAGATTCACATTATATCTGTTTCAAATAACTCACCAGAGATTGTTATACATTGTAAGTAAAATATCTCTCCTATTTGGCTTCCCTCATTTTTCCTTATTCAGTTATCAGTAATCAGTAAAATCGCATTTAAGTATCTTTGGTCCACAATAAAATCTCAAATTAAAGCAGCTATTGATAGTAATACCATTGCCTTGATTCGTTTGGAAGCTTTTTCTCAGTAAGTACATAATACATACTTACAAGTTGGTATTGGTGGTTTATGAGGAGGTGACTCTCCATAGACTGGCAAAATTTGAATGTCAAAATACCCTGTTAATGTTATTTTTAAGCACTTTGAGTATTTAAGCATTACAAGAACATAAAGCATGACCTCATAAGCCATATCAATACTGTATAACCTAGGTCATTATAAACCACCATAACCAGTATACACACATGCCTTGGTTTTGGTGGTTTACATAAAATCTTTTATTATATATGGTGGCAGTGTTGTGTTTAGTCAAATATATAGCATTGACATTTTACAAAATGTTGATTTGAGCAAGTGATTGGTTTGGCAATTTAATGTTTAATGTTAAACACCAGAAAATACTCAGGGAAAAAACAAAGTGTAAACCCACAAAGTTAAGTTCTTGGGGAGTATTGCTAGAGTGTGGGAGAACAGGTGGTCCACGTAGTAAAACAAGACAGTACAATGGGTGTGGTAGAGGTGTGTGCTTTTATGGTATTCTTAATTGAGTTGCAGGTATGTGGTTAGTAGTTCAATTTAATTCAATCCATCTTTTGATTTCTATAGAGCTTTTACAATGTAGATTGTGTCAAAGCAGCTTAACATAGAAGATTATAGTAAATTTAAACTGTCAGTCCAGTTTTCAGAGTTTATATTCAGTTTAGTTCTGTTCAGTGTGGTTTAATTTTTACTGCTGAAAGTACAAACACTGTAGAGCAAATCCCTTGATGTCCCGAACCATGCAAGCCAGTGGCAAAAAGCAGCAAGGAACAAACTTCACCAATTGACGTAAGTGAAACCAAACTTCTTGTGCACAGCTAGGCGCCGCATGCTGAGAACTGGTTCAGGATGTTTGTATTTATACACGAGCATGGATTTTTGAAAGAGCATCTGCATTTACATTGTTTTTTGCCTAGTGTTATCATTTAAAGTTATTATGTTTCTTGTAGTTTAACTATAAACTGTAAACAGTTCTCAGATCTTTAATGGCATCTTGGATTTCCTTGTTTCCTGTTTTGCTTGTTGAAGTCAGAGAACAGAGACTTGGGATTGGACCTAAGAAGATTAGTTAGGGGACTGGTAATAGAACTGTAAAGGTTTTTGCTACCTCTACTCTATTTAATCAGTCTTGACAACATAGAGATGATAAATAAACAAAACTTTGCTTGTTAGGAGCGAGGTTAGCTTCTTTTCTCTCCTGGACACTTACCAGTCTGGTTCTGGATGTGGCCACTCCACTGAGACTGCTCTGCTCTCAGTTGTGGAAGCTCTGAGACTCTCAAGAGCTATATTGAAATTTTCAGTGCGCATCGTGCTGGATTTATCTTCTGTTTTGGATTTGATGAAGCACCAAATTTTCCTGTAAACTGTTTTTGTTAGTTTTAACCTGGCACAAATTTCATTTTCACAACATTGTTTAAATACCAAACGCGAGTCTGCCCATTTGTGCATCCATGTGCGTGCAAATGTGCTTTCAAAAGTAGGTGTGTTAAGGCACATTGTTGGCTTGTGTTCCTATTTTAATTAATAAGCCAATTTTACTGACCAATTAATAGCTGGTCTAAAGTCAATGGTGCAGGGTTTTTATTAGTGATATGTACCTATGCATGTCCAAAACGTGTACACATTGCTTTATACAGACACAGGGATGTACAGTAGTACACAAATATGTTTAATTATGAAAAATTTAAAAGAATTAAAAGAATTCTCTAAATCAAAATAAAAACTGCTCCCTCCTCCCATGCCTTCTTTATATATAGTTATATATAGTTTAATGCATTCCCAAAACAAACCCTCTAACTCAAGAGAATAAGGACAATCTTTTAGACCCTACACTGTGTGCACATATTGTTCTTTTCCATCCTTAAAATAGCAAAAGTGGACTTGGACATCCTGTCCTAATAGCAGCACCAGTGCCAGCAAAATTAGGCACCGAAATTGATATGTTGATCCGGTCTGGTGTATATGGTTTCTGTACTCATCCCTAGTCAGGACACGTGTCACGTGTGGGATAACAGACAAAAGTCAAATGGCTCCAAATGCAAGTGGTTTAATAATAAATTCAGGACATGTGCAAATAAACAATGCATCCAGCACCGAACACGAGACACACATAGATACAACGCCGATCAGAGACAAAAACACACCAACTAGGATCTGACACAGAGACAACATAAGCACAAAGGAGTAACGAACTGACAATAAGGTGCTGGGTCCAGCTCAATATAAAGGCGTGTTGAGTACATACAGCTGAACCGCTGATTAGAACAGCTGATCAAAAGATCACATGATCAACAACGCAAGAGAGCACATGGAATACAAAACAAACCCACGTGACAACAACAGAACAGAAGAAGCGCATGGGAACTGGAGTGTGCGGATTAATTGCTGTATGAAAAACGGGCTTTAATTTAGAAACATGGAACACGGGATGAACTCTCCTGTACGCTGGAGGAAGTTTAAGGCGAACTGCCACTGGACTAATAATTTTAGTGACAGTAAATGGGCCAATAAATTTAGGAGCGAGCTTATTACAAATGGAGCGGAGAGGAATATTTTTCGATGAAAGCCACACTTTTTGACCGACGACGTAAACGGGAGGCTTTGACCGGTGGCGATCGGCTTTAGCCTTTGTGCGCGCACCCACTTGGAGGAGGGTCTGTCTGGCCCTGATCTAAGTGTGCCGACACCTCTGGACAAAGGCGTGAGCGGAGGGGACCGCGACTTCGGATTCCAGACTGGGAAAAACAGGTGGCTGGTACCCTATACTACACTCAAACGGAGAAAGGCCCGTGGCTGACACTGGTAACGAGTTATGTGCGTACTCAACCCATGAGAGCTGCTGGCTCCAGGAGGATGGATTCCGAGAAACCAAACATCGCAACATACGTTCAAGATCTTGGTTGGCTCTCTCTGTTTGACCGTTACTCTGAGGATGAAAACCAGAAGAAAGACTAACAGTAGCCCCCAATAAATGACAAAATTCTCTCCAAAATTTTGAGATAAACTGAGGCCCCCTGTCAGAAACCACGTCCGTCGGGAGGCCATGAATGCGAAAGACGTGATTTATGACAGCTTCCGCTGTCTCTCTGGCTGACGGTAACTTGGGCAGAGGAATGAAATGAGTAGCCTTCGAAAACCGGTCCACTACGGTCAAAACAACCGTATTGCCACTGGATGGCGGGAGTCCAGTGACAAAATCTAGCGCTATGTGTGACCAGGGTCTCGAGGGTACAGACAGCGGCTGAAGGAGCCCAGTGGGAGGGCGACTGGAAGTCTTAGAAACAGCGCAAACAGAGCAAGCCAAAACAAACTCCCGTATGTCTCGAGCCATAGCTGGCCACCAGAATCGCTGTTTAACAAGGAATAAAGTGCGACTCACCCCCGGATGACAAGCCACTTTGGAAGAATATCCCCATCGAATGACGTCAGACCGTATCTCCTCTGGCACGAACAAACGACTCGGTGGGCATCCGGGCGGAGGCGTTACCTCATCCAAGGCTGTGCGAACCTTAGCCTCGATCTCCCATGTTACAGCAGAATAGGGCTGTAACGATACACCAAACCCACGATTCGATTCGTATCACGATTTTTGACCCACGATTCGATTCGTATCACGATTTTTTTTCGTGAGGGGTGGGAAACTTTTTTTTTAAACAATATTTTTCATTAAATAACATTTGAAAAATCTTTATAAACTGAACACCAAAGAACAAGATTAACCATGCAAATTATTAACTATAAATAGCCAAATATAAAATAAATAAATAGCCAAAGCTATAACACTTCTGTTTTTTTGTAACAAAATACTGTTGAAAAACAAACAGAACTAAACTCTATTGTGGAGATGATTCGAGCATGTTGAAAATTCTTTTTCAATCAAGTTCTCTTACATTTTATACAAAGCGCACAAGAATGAGGCTGCCAAAATGGGCAATGCAGTAAAAAAAACTAAATCGAGCGCAGAAGTCAGACGAACAGGTGCAGCCATCAATTAGTGATGCATTTAAGCGATGCACAAAATATAGGAGGGACAATGTGAGGTGGAACAAATGCACTGATGCAGTAACCAAGAATCTCTGCGGAAAAAATAGTGTCTTTCAATACTTTTTTTTTTTCTTTCGGAGACCTCGCAATCACACCCGACAGCTATAATTAATTGTCCGGACGTATATATTTCTCCAAAACAGCTATTCTACGAGCCTACAAACGTATCCGTGGTGAGCTGCAACAGCCCAATTCCACCACAGTCGAGTATTTTTCACTTACAACAGATGTGGTCGAGTAGCCTACAAAAATGACACTTTACATGTCGCTAACTTTCCATTTCATTGACACGGAATGGACACTGGCGTCAA
The DNA here is from genome assembly GCA_903798035.1 of Danio albolineatus. Lineage (NCBI taxonomy): Eukaryota > Metazoa > Chordata > Actinopteri > Cypriniformes > Danionidae > Danio > Danio albolineatus. The sequence continues at coordinate 141,969 of CAIGQQ010004470.1, forward strand.
AATGCCTCCAAACTGAACCTAGCTGTGCCCAACACAATTGAGAAGATGGAGAAAGCCCGCACGCACCGTGCCCTTTCTGCTGTGAACTATTAAATTCTTATTTTACCCGGAGCGGAACAAATTTTCATCGCACAGTTGGACAGGCACAAACAAAAATATAATTCATACATTTTTCTTGGAAAAAAATATCTTTTTGAAACGAATTTCGTTAGGTAAAATTTGTTTCTTAATTTTGATGTAGTTTTGGTTGGTCAGTTAATTACTAGACAAAAAAAGAATAATGAATAACCTTTGCGGTGATGCACTTTAAAACAAGCGCGCTATATGCTTCAGCGCCAAAACACAAGTTGCCGTGAGATTGTGTTGGTTTGGTAGGCCTAAATAAAATAGCCTAAATAAAATTAAAGTTAAATATTCATAGTTTCAGAGAAGCCCATATTAAAGTCGGGACATCTGGTGAACGCCCATCCCTCTCTGTGCAGCCAGATTAACAGTGTGAGCAAAGCATCTTATATGCGGTTAAAAAAACCGGCCGCTTCGACAGCATTGGCAATGTTTCGTTGTCTGTTGTCACGGGAACTTTTAATATGCTGATCTTCCGATCTATCACAGCCTCTTTACGTATTCTGTACTTTACGTATCATCTGTATGTTGGTTGTGTTGCCTGTCACTTAAAGCACTTACGGCATATTGTGTGGGTCTTGTCGAGCAATTGCCATCCTTTATCTCCACTGGGTAGCCGAAATGTTGCTATACTGCTGACTTATATGAAGAGGGAGGGTCCGCAATCTTGCCATGTTTCCTCACGTTCTTCTTCAACTAGCTCAACTTTTGCAGGAAGGCGTTACATGATTGAAAAGTTAGTCACGGGTGTGTCGCGATTCTTCCTTATCAAATCGCGACACAGGATCGTGGATCTTAGTGTCGCGATTTCGGTTTCATATCGCGTATCGTTACAGCCCTACAGCAGAAATAAAAATTTTCTCTGGGACAATGGGTTCAAGGGACGAAGTGCGATCGGAAAAATCGAAAAGACGAGATAACGCGTCGGGTTTGATGTTTTTTGAACCCGGTCGATAAGAGATGGTAAAATCGAAACGACCGAAAAATAACACCCACCGAGCCTGCCTAGAGTTGAGTCGTTTGGCAGATTTGATATATTCAAGATTCTTGTGATCGGTCCAAACGATAAAAGGAACCCCCGAACCTTCTAGCCAATGACGCCACTCTTCCAAAGCCAATTTGACAGCCAGCAGCTCTCTATTACCAATGTCATAGTTACGTTCCGCGGCTGATAAACGATGAGAAAAAAACGCGCAGGGATGCATCTTGCCGAAGCGGATCGCTGAGACAGGATGGCTCCCACTCCAACCTCTGATGCGTCATCCTCCACCACAAACTGCCGAGAAGGGTCAGGGGCTACAAGAATAGGAGCGGAGACAAACCGAGACTTCAATTTAGTGAACGCAGCTTGCGCTGCACTCGACCACCTGAACGGAGTTTTGGAGGAGGTTAACGCAGTCAGAGGCGCGGCGAGCTGGCCGAAATTGCGAATGAAACGCCGGTAAAAATTGGCAAAGCCCAAAAACCTTTGCAGGGCCTTGCGGGAATCTGGGGTTGGCCAATTCACCACAGCCTGAATCTTCTCTGAATCCATGGGAACCCCCTCGACTGACACGATGTGCCCTAGAAAAGGAACAGACTGTGCATGAAAAATGCATTTCTCAGCCTTGACATAAAGCCCATTCTCTAGCAGCCTCTGAAGCACTCGTCTGACGTGTTGCACATGTTCCTGGAGAGAGCGAGAAAAAATCAGAATGTCATCCAGGTAGACATAAATGAACTGGTCTATCATATCTCGCAACACATCATTAACGAGTGCTTGGAAAACTGCGGGGGCGTTGGAAAGCCTGAACGGGAGAACACAATATTCAAAATGCCCCCAGGGGGTATTAAACGCAGTTTTCCATTCATCCCCCGCTCTTATGCGGACCAAATGATATGCATTGCGGAGATCTAATTTCGTGAAGAATGCCGCCCCCTGCAGATTCTCAAAGGCTGAAGACATCAACGGCAACGGATAGGTGTGCCTAACCGTAATGTTATTCAGCCCCCGATAATCAATACATGGACGGAGAGAACCATCCTTTTTCTTCACGAAAAAGAACCCCGCCCCCGCCGGTGAAGAAGAGGGGCGGATAATCTTAGCTGCCAGAGAATCAGAAATATATTTCTCCATGGCCTCCCTCTCTGGATTAGAAAGAGAGTATAATTTGCCTTTAGGCGGAGACGTACCTGGCAATAAGTCTATAGCACAGTCGTAGGGACGGTGAGGAGGGAGAGAAGCAGCTCGAGACTTACTGAACACTGTCTTCAGGTCTAGGTACTCACTGGGCACGTTTGACAGGTCCACACACTCCTCCTGTAACACAGAACAAGACACAACAGAACGAGCAGACGAAAGACAGGATACATGACAATAATCACTCCAAGACATAACAGCGTTCTGGCCCCAATTAATGTGTGGTTTATGAAGGACCAACCACGGGTGTCCAAGGACCACTGGTGTGTTAGTGGTGTCCGTTAAAAAAAAGGTTATAAGTTCCGAATGATTGCCAGAGGTGATAAGCCTGATGGGACCTGTGGTGCTCCCGAGTCCACAAGGGCTTGGCAGTTATGAGTTTTAGATGACCAACAGAGCGAAACAGACAGTACAGTTGCGGCAACAGAGGATTTCTCAATGTTAATTTCACCCGTCAGTAGGTAAGAGGTTACTGACGGGTGAAATTAACATTGAGAAATCCTCTGTTGCCGCAACTGTACTGTCTGGATGCTTTTTAAAGGACAGGATGCCACGATGTGCCCAGCTCCTGCGCAGTAAAAACACAAACCCTCAGACCGGCGTCGCTGCTTCTCCCGTACGGAGAGACGGGACCTGCCCACCTGCAAGGGCTCCGGTTCTGAACCCGCTACTTCAGCGGCTGCCGAAACAGGAGACGGGAAAACCCCTGGTTGATGTGACGTCATCCTCTGACAGCGGGTCTCCCTCCGAGCTAGACGAGTGTCCACACGAATGGCCAGGTCGATGAGACCATCCAGAGTCTTAGGCAGATCCATAGTGTACACCTTGTCATGAATCAGATCTGAAAGACCATGCAAAAACATGTCCCACTGGGCCTCTGTGTTCCAGCCACACTCCGCCGCCAGAGTGCGGAACTCGATAGAGTAGTCCGCCATGCTACGCTCGCCCTGACGTAATTCTGCCAGAAAGCGCGCCGCCTCTCCCCCGGAAGCTGCTCTGTCGAAAACCTTCCTCAACTCCTCAGTGAAGGACTTGAATGACGTGCAACACGGAAGTTGTTGTTCCCACACCGTAGTCCCCCAGAGCGCAGCCTTTCCACAAAGAAGAATCACCACAAAAGAAACCTTGGCGCGTTCTGTGGGAAAGTAGGAAGGATGAAGATTCATGTAAAGGGAGCACTTGGTAACAAAGGCCCTGCAGAGATAAGGCTCCCCTGAATAGGATGCCGGTGGAGGAAGGCGTGGTTCAGCCGAGGAATTACCCAGGACCGGCACAGAGGGCGTTGGATGCAGAGGTGGATACCCCGCAGCAAGGGCTTCTCCTGACCGCTGCTGCACCAGGGTGGTAAGTGCTGTGACTTGAGTAGCCAGACCTTGTAATGCCTGATTGGTCGAATTTAAAAGTCTTTCTTGGTGGTCAATTCTGGCGTTGTTGTGTGTTAAAACCTCCTGTAGCTGCACGACACTTGCTGGATCCATGATATGGTCAGTTTGTTCTGTCATGTGCGGGATTACAGACAAAAGTCAAATGGATCCAAATGCAAGTGGTTTAATAATAAATTCAGGACATATGCAAATAAACAATGCATCCAGCACCGAACACGAGACACACATAGATACAACGCCGATCAGAGACAAAAACACACCAACTAGGATCTGATAAGACACAGAGACAACATAAGCACACAGGAGTAACGAACTGACAATAAGGTGCTGGGTCCAGCTCAATATAAAGGCGTGTTGAGTACATACAGCTGAACTGCTGATTAGAACAGCTGATCAAAAGATCACATGATCAACAACGCAAGAGAGCACATGGAATACAAAACAAACCCACGTGACAACAACAGAACAGAAGAAGCGCATGCACCTGCAACCGTGACAATACCTGTAGCTGGGTAAGATGGTCCTCCCAGCTGCCAGAGTGGATGACCTATGCAGCCTGAAGGGTGCCATTCGGTATTGCCAGTGGTCGCAAGGGGTGCTGAAGGCTGTTTTTCCTGTCCTGGATAAAGGGGGACCTGCCAATAGACCTTGGTTAAGTCTATGGTTAAGTCTTGGTCCAGGTGGTCCTTTCTGTTGGCCTGGGCTTATCCACAATTGCGGGAGCTGCTGGCCTGCTGATGGGTGCAGGGTGCCCTGTGGCAAGTGTTGAACCACCAGAACCCTTCAGGGCAGTGCAGTCACTCACTCTCCCATGTCTTGAGTGAAAGATGCTTCCACCAGTTGCACTGCTTCTATAAATTCAGTGAGCTTGACGGGGTTTCACATGCCCATGCGGCATCAGTATGAATCACACAAAGTATGTGATTGACTCTCACTTGCTCAGCAACCAGGGTAGCAGTGGGGTTCCTGTGAGTAGCCTGAGGAGGGCTAACAAGGTGAGCTGGGTGGCTTGAGTAGGGCTGGTAAGTGCTATTCGTAAGACCACTGCTAGAATTGTTACGGTGCACAAACTGACATAAATCCCAAGCGAGCGAAGATTTCCGTTTCAGCTCATCATAACTGTCATTTTTGGTAGCTTAGAGTGTATAATGGGTGGATGTATCTCTGCAAAAACAACAAGTGCCAGCAGAAGAAGGATTTATTGAAAATTCACTCCTTAATCAGAATCAGAATCAGTTTTATTGCCAAGTGTGCTTCACACACAAGGAATTTGCTTTGGCTATAGAAGCTTCCAGTGTACATAAAATGACTAGTGACAACACAGAATAAATATGAAAAAAGACGATAGACATTAAACAGAGATGCAGTCAGTTCAAAAAGATCTGGATGTGAAATGTATGTACAGATTTGTTATATATATATATATATATATACAGGTTATAAGGTGCTTTGTACAAATGCATAAGAAGTATTGCATTGTATATTGTTATAAGGTGCTGTGTACAAATGTGTAAGGAGAGGTATTGCATCGTATATTGTTATAAGGTGCTGTGTAGAAGTGCGAATGAGAAAGTATTGCACGTTTATTGCACAATAAGAAAATATTAACTGTTCATGAGGTAGATGGCCTGAGGAAAGAAACTTTTCCTGTGTCTGGCTGTTTTTGTGCTTGTTGCTCTGTAGCGCCGGCCAGTTTAACAGTTTAAACAGAAAGTGTGCTGGGTGCGAGGCGAGCCCTTTTACTCACTCTGAAAGAGTACAGTTCTTGAAGTATAGGAAGGGTAGTGCCAGTTCAGCTGTCCGGACTATTCGCTGTAGTCTACGGAGGTCGGTTTTGGCAGCTGAGCCGAACCAGACGGTGATTGAAGTGCTGAGGATGACAGCTGAGTATAACTGCACGAGCAGCTCCTGTGGCAGGTTGAACTTCCTCAGCTGACGAAGGAAGTACAGTCTCTGCTGGGCCTTCTTCACAATAGAGTCTATGTGAGTGTCCCACTTCAGATCCTGAGAGGTGGTGGTGCCCAGGAACCTAATTGAATCCACTGCAGCCACAGTGCTGAGTGGGGGGAGTGCAGGAGGGTTTCTCCTAAAGTCTACTATCATCTCCACCGTTTTGATCGTGTTCAGCTCCAGGTTGTTGTATCTGCACCATAAGGCCAGCCGCTCCACCTCCTGTCTGTATGCAGACTCGTCACCGTTCCAGATGAGGCAGATAACAGTAGTGTTGTCTGCAAACTTTAGGAGCTTGATGGAGGGGTCTTTTGTGGTGCAGTCGTTGGTGTACAGGGAGAAGAGCAGTGGGGTGAGAACACATCTTTGGAGGGCACTCATACTGTCGGTGCGGCTGTCGGACGTGATTTTGCCCATTCTGACTAGCTGTTGTCTATCTGTCAGGAAGCTGGTGATCCACTGACAGACAGAGCTAGGAACAGAGAGCTGGGTCAGTTTGTACTCATGCAGTGATGGGACGATGGTGTTGAAGGCAGAACTGAAGTCCACAAACAGAATCCTTGCGTAGTTCCCTGGTTTGTCCAGATGTTGTAGGGTATAATGCAGTCCCATGTTGACTGCTTCATCCACAAACCGGTTTGCTCTATAGGCAAACTGCAGGGGGTCCAGCAAAGGTCCAGTGATGTCCTTCAGATATGCTAGCACCAGTCTTTCAAATGACTTTATGGCCACAGATGTTAAGGCAACAGACCGGTAGTCATTGAGTCTGGTGATCTTTTGCTTCTTCTGGATTGGGATGATGATGGAGCATTTGAAGCAGGATGGAACTATGCGCTGTTCCAATGATCTGTTGAATATCTGTGAGAAAATGGGAGCCAGCTGGTCAGCGCAGGTTCTCAGACAGGCTGGTGAGACACTGTCTGGGCCTGGCGCTTTCCTTCTCTTCTGTTTACTGAAGACCTGATGCACATTATCCACACTGATTTGAAGTGCAGGAAGAGGGAGATGGCTGGAGGTGTTGATGGCTGTGTAGAAAGACAGTCAGGGCGGATGTGGCTGGAGGTGGCTTGAGGTGTTGATGGCTGTGTAGAGAGATGGTCAGGGCGGGTGTGGGGTGTCTGGTCGGAGCTGTCAAATCTACAATAGAAAATGTTCAGCTCATTTGCAAGATGATTGTTGCCATAGATACTGAGGGAAGGTGTCTTGTAATTAGTGATGTCTCTCAGGCCTTTCCACACTGTTGCAGGGTCATAAGCAGAAAAATGGTTTTACATTTTTTTGGCATAGTTCTCCTTAGCCACCCCAATCTCCTTTGTCAGTGTGTTTTAAACTGTCTAAGTTTTGGTGTGAACCATGGTTTATCATTGTTAAATGATAAGTAGGTCCTGGTAGGGATGCATAACTCCTCACAGAAACTGATGTATGATGTTACAGTCTCTGTAAACTCGTCCTGGTCGGTGACTGCAGCTTCAAAAACACTCCAGTCAGTGCATTCAAAACAGGCTTGTAAGACCTGCTCTGTGTCGTTGGTCCACCTCTTAATACTGGCTAAGTAGTTTTAAGTTTTTGCCTGTGAGTTGGTATAAGTTGAACCAGACAGTGGTTGGAGAGTCCTAGAGCTGCTCTGGCGACAGAGCGATATGCAACATTAATTGTTGTGTAGCAATAATGCATAATGTTATTGTCTCTGGTAGGGCATGTATTGTGCTGTTTGAGTTTAGGCAGCTCAAGTGTGAGTTTTGCCTAATTAAAGTCACCAAGAATGATAAAAACAGAATCTGGGTGTTTTTGTTCTGTCTCTGTGATTTCATCAGCCAGCAGCAAAAGTGCAGTACTCACTGTAAACACAGATTAGGATGAACAAGGAAAACTTCAGCGGCGAGTAGAACGGCTTTAATGAAAATCACTTCCACGTCAGAACAGCACATATTCTTTAACACAGTTACACCTTCTGTTGATGTAAAAGCATGTCCCACTACTGCGCGTTTTCCCCGTTGGCTCTGTATCGCGATCTGCTCTGAACAGCTAAAAGTCCGGTAGGTGTAATGCGCTGTCCGGAATGGTTTAGTTTAGCCAGGTTTCCGTAAAACACAGCGCAGCCGCATTCTCCACCAGTGTAGCTGGATAAAAAGTGGAGTTCTTGTATTGTTTTGGGAATGCTGTGCAGGTGAAAAGTGATAAGTGGAAGTGCTGGAATAGGTGAATGCAGGCTGGCTGTTTTTCACACTGATTGCCTCTTTCAAAGTCTTCTCCTCAGTCTGTAGAATCTGTATTCAAAAGGGAGAGCACAATAAGACACAATGCCTGTGGTCAATAGGCTCAACTCAACTGACGTGAAGCTGTCCTATACACCAGAAGATTGTTACGCCAGATGCTGGTAGTTGTGTTGATGGGTTGATGTTAAGGATATATATATATATATATATATATATATATATACACACACTCAGTTGAAGTCATAATTATTAGCCCTCCTGTGATTTATTTTATTAAATTTTTTCCTTTTGTAAATATTTCCCAAATTATGTAAAACAGAGCAAGGAATTCTTCACAGTATTTCTGATAATATTTTTTTTCTTCTGGAGAAGTTTTTTTTTTTTTTTGCTAGAATAAAAGCAGTTTTTAAAGTGAATATTTTTAGTCCCCTTAAGCAATATTGGTCCTTGATTGTCTTCAGATCAAACCTTCATTATGCAATGACTTGGCTAATTACCTTTCCTTGCCTAATTAACGGTCAGCATGGTGGCGTAGTGGTTAGTCCTTTTGCCTCACAGCAAGAAGGTCGCTGGTTCGAGGCTCGGCTGGGTCAGTTGGCATTTTTGTGTGGAGTTTGCATGTTCTTCCTATGTTTGCGTGGGTTACCTCTGGATGCTCCGGTTTCCCCCACAAGTCCAAAGACATGTGCTATAGGTGAAATGTGTGAGCTAAATTGTCCATAGTGTATGTGTGAATGATTGTGTGAGTGTGTGTGGTGTTTCCCTGTGATGGGTTGCAGCTGGAAGGGCATCCGCTGCGTTAAACATGTGCTGGATAAGTTGGTGGATCATTCAGCTGTGGCGACCCCAGATGATAAAGGGTCGAAAAGAAAATGAATGAATGAATGAATGCCTAATTAACCTAGTTAAGCCTTTGAATGTCACTTTAAGCTTAATATTAGTATCTTGAAAATTATATCTAGTAAAATATTATGTACTGTCATGGATGAAAGATAAAAGAAATACGTTATAAGAAATTAGTTATTAAAACTATTATATTTAGAAATGTGTTTAAAAAAAATCTTTTTTCTAAAATCTTTTCCGTCAGGATTGAGTTATTGCAAGTCAATGCAAAGTGGCAAATAGACATCCTGCGGCATGATTTGTGCGAATGAGGTGGCGTGAATGACTCGATTTGTGCAAATGAAGCGAGTTGAGAGTTTTGCATGTTTGATGTGCTTGACGCAATTAACGATCGCACCGCACAAATCGCTTGAATCCAATAGACCCTTTTCACATTTCCTTGTTACTCAGTTGCGGAAGTTGTCATAGTTGGATAAACTTAGAGCGCAGTAAATGAGAGAGTACAACAAATATTTTTTTACAATCCTATTTGCTGGAATAATAAAAGAAACATGCCACAATAAAAGAAACATGCCACGATGGTGTTATCAAGAGGGGAAAAATAGTGTGAGACTGATGACGGCAGCCAGAGGAGAGAATAATGTCAAATGTACTGTCCTGTCCCATTCAAACATCTTGCATAAGTGGTAATTTCATTCATTCATTCATTCATTTATTTTCTTCTTTTCGGCTTTGTCCTTTTTATTAATTTGTGGTCGCCACAGTGGAATGAACCGCCTACTTATCCAGCATATGTTTTATGCAGCAGATGCCCTTCCAGTTGCAACCCATCACTGGGAAACATCCATACACACTCATTCACAATCATACACAATTTAGCTTACCCAATTCACCTATACCCCGTCTTTGGTCTTGAGGCGGAAACCGGAGGAAATCGACGCAAACATGGGGAGAACATGCAAACTCCACACAGAAAGGCCAACTGACCCAGCCAAGGCTAGAACCAGCAACCTTCTTGCTGTGAGGCGAATGTGCTACCCACTGCACCACCGTGACACCCTAAGTGGTAATTAGTTTTTTGTAATTTGACACACAGATGATATAATACATACAGTGCATTAATCTATATAAATGTTCATACATTTAAAAAAAAATCAAAATACTAAAAACTTTCAAGGATTTAAGATTATGATGACCGTTCGTCATAACAGTCTTGTGAAATGGGTCCAACATGAGCTTGCTCTTGTAGGGGCAATGTAGTGCATGATGTTGGTGTCCCGAAGGGGGAACCCTTATGCCAACACAGGAGAACAGCTCAGCCTCCATCATCCAGGTATGAAAAAAGTCACTGGTCACAAGGTCCTGCCCATGATGCCCAAGTGAATTTCACGCACAAATGAAGCGAGTAAACTCAAAATGTTTACATGTCTATTTACACGCAAATAGCATGATTTATACGTCTGATGTGAACACAGCATTAGACTTATCATAGCATCTATATACTGCTACTCTCTGATGATTTTAAGTGCTGCTGGAATCTGTTGCCCAAAATGATCAGATGTGCTCCAACATTAGATACGTTAAAATTTTCCTTTACTGAATGAGCACTGTGCTATGTCTAATAGATCGCACTATTATGTCTTTCTTTTTTTTATTCCTTTAAAACCTGTTTTAATAACACTTGAATCTGTTTTTATAATTTTTAAATTCTTTTAATTGTTTATATTTTCTTGTCACTTTTATTCTTTTTTTCCCAACTTTTTTTATTGAACATTTTCCAATTTAACAAATACAGAACTATGACAGCATTCAAAGAAATTATTAAAACAAGACATCATTACTGTACATCAGTTCTGTTGGGTTCCTATCTCCCCCCCACCCCCACCCCCTGCAGGCCAACCCCAGCAAGACATACAAACTCTCCATTCATACATCACAATATAAAAACAAATAAGTAAGATAAGAGCATTGGTGATAAATAGTAGGAGGACATAACAAAATAATAATAATTAAAATAATCGTAATAATACGGTAACCATACACACACAGACACACACACACACAAAATAAATAAATAAATAAATAAATAAGTAAATAATAATAGTAATAATAGCAATAATAATTAAATACAATAGATAAGTAAATAGTCAAATAAAATACAACCTTTTTTATTCCTCTTCCAGGTTAAAAGCACGGTCGAGTGTATTTATATGTTGAACAAAAGGATCCCAGATTTTGTGAAATGACCTTACAGATCCTTTGAGCGAGAACCTGAGTTTTTCCAGTTTCAAATTGTAAAGTACCTCCCGGACCCAGTGGACGTAAGATGGGGGGCGGGCCAGTTTCCAATTGAGCAAAATTAATTTCCAGGCTATTAAAGTGGTGAACGCCAGGGCATGGTCCAGTGATTTAGGAAGGCTCATACTGGGGGGTATCCCAAAAATGGCAGTTAATGAGTTGGGCGTAATGTCGTTGTCATAAGCTTCACCCAATGTATCAATATGGCAGTTCCTCTTGCCTTACTATTAAATTTAGAGTGAAATACCTGCCCAATCCAGTTTCTCTTAAATCTCATTATCTCATGATTCCGCAGGTGTGTTTCTTGAATAAAGAATATGTCACCTTTAAGCTGCTGTAAGTGTGCCATAATTTTGCCCAATTTTAATGCCGTGCCAGCCCCCTTTACATTCCAAGACACAATCCTAAGCGCACAGCATGTAGTAGCCATACCTCAAAATGCTGGGAAGTTGCAAATGGTAGAGATAGATTCCGGGAATTTTAAAAGAGGCGAGGTGATGACCAGGTAACTGCATAACTGCTGAGTGGGAGAAAGGAGGAAGAGGGAGGAAAGAGCAAAGGGAGAAAAAAAAAAACAAACAAAAAAAACAACAAAAACACACACGCGCGCACACATCTAACATTGAACCACTGGCCTGAATCCCCATACTCACTATAACTTTCAAGTGTCTTCTGCACTATGGTATTTATTTAAATACCAATCAAACTTCCTTATCGCATTCAGAAGATCAGCATCCCATTATATATAAAACAATATACAAGTGATTTGGTCAAGATTTCAACAAAACTTCAACAGAAAATAACCGGTATGTAGAACAGCTCGAATGAACTTCGCACAACAAAATTTTTTTCAGACTGCCAGCCTACTGAAAAAGAGCTTTAACTTATGCTTATTAACTAATTACATTATATAGGTGATGAATGCCCTAGCACCGCTAGTCAGCAAAAGCTACCAGCTTCCTTCATTCACTCATTTTCTCACTTACTAGCTTTGCTCCTCTCCCTGTACAATGTCGCTTGTGTGTACAGGAGAAGCATCGATGGAGGCGTTGGATCAGGAACTGGAAGAACTAGAGAAGCTGATATGTGATCTGGAGATGAAACGAGCGCAGCTACGGGAACAACGGGCCTTGCTCGGTGTGCCCCTTTCTACGTCTCGCTCATTTGAGGTAAGTGTGCAATACAATCTCAACACTCCGTCCACCTCATCCCCGCGTGTTTCTCTGTCCAGCCCCAGTGCACAGAGGACGCGGTTCGCCCAGGCGTCATGCACATCGACATCCGGCTACCACGGCCCCTGGGTGCAACCGCGGAAGGTGCTTGAAGGGGGAGGGTGGAGCTGAAGTAGTTCTGGGAGCTCTGGTTCAGCTGGCACTGGTGGGTCATACAACCCCAGTGGATCTGGAGGTTTAGAGTCAGGAGACACTGGCAGTTCAGACAACCTCAGTGGGTCAGGGTTCTCAGGTTCAGGAGGCACACTGTCGGTTCAGACAACCCCAGTGGGTCAGAGGGCATTAACGAATTAGATGGCTGGTTGGACAATTCTTCCAGTTGTAGCTCTGGTGGCATCAACGACCACTCTTGAAACTCAGGCAGCAGTGGAGCAACTCTGGTAACCCCTTGTGGCACTTGGGTGATGGCTCTGACCCTTTGTGGAACAGAGGTGAATCTGGCACCTGGCCTTTGAGGAGTTCATGAGGATCTGATGCCCGTCATTTGGGGAGTTCAGAGGGATCTGGCGCCTGTCCTTGGTTGCATTTCTCTTTTAGTGTTATTGGACCTCCGTGCTGCATTAAATACAATCGATCATAATATTCTCCTTGATAGGCTTGAAAATTATGTTGGTATCACAGGAATTGCACTGACCTAGATCAGGTCTTATCTATCTGAACATTATCAAGTTGTATCAGTTAATGAAGAGGCATCATACAGATTAAAAGTACACTGTGTGGTACCACAAGGCTTGGTTCTTGGTCCCTTACTATTCATACATGCTACCGCTAGGTGATATCATTAAAAAACATGAAGTAAGCTTCCACTGTTATGCTGATGATAGACAACGTTTTATCTCCTCTCAACCTGATAATTTGTATGAATTTACAAAATTAATAGATTGTAAAGCTGATATTAAAATTTTGATGACAAATAACTTATTACTAAATTCAGATAAAACTGAGGTCTTCCTTATTGGACCCAAAAACCTCACACGCAAAACCTAGAACACTGTCTAACCCTTGATGATTCTTAGTTCAGTCCACATCTTCAGTTAAAATATGGGGGTGATTTTTGAGGGAGCTCCTGGTGTATTATAGCCCATCACGTCCTCTACGCTCAATTAATTCTGGAAAATTGATTATTCCCAGAATATCGAAATCAACTGTAGGTGGTAGATCTTTCTCATATCTGGCACCTAAACTCTGAAACAGCCTTCCTAGCAAAATTAGGGAAGCAGACACACTCTGTCAGTTTAAAACTAGATTAAAAACACATCTCTTTACAGTAGCATACATATAAAACACAAATGCTTTTGAAATCCAAATCCTCTAAAGCAGTGGTTCTCAAACTGTGGTACGCGTACCACTTGTGGTACGCAGGCTTTCCTCCAGTGGTACGCGGAAGAGTCGCTGAATAATAAAATATGAAAATGAACACTTTTTTTTAACCCTTTGACGCGTCCGATAACACGCTCATCAGATAGCATTGGCTGTTTCCTGAAGCGTATGATTACACCGTTGTGCCAAAATGTTTACTTTAGTGCGTCGCGTCATCAGATGTTAAAAAAGGCGCTGAAGATGAGGCGCTGAAGATGAGGCGCTGAAGATGAGGCACGCGGCGCTTCCAGTGTGTGCGGTGCGGAGCAGACACACACGCGCCAGAGAAGCCCTTCTGAGACTAGTCCTGCAAAATTCAGGAAGTTCCCCATGCTGCATCATTGGTAAAATTATTATTACGAACGTGTTTAAATGAGTGCTCGTAGTTTGTGTAAAATAATGCGTGCTTTCGATATATAATGTTATTTGTTTGTAAAGCAGCGTGGCTTTCGGTTTAGTTTGTTACCTCAGATTTAAGCAAATTAATTTGGATGTGATTCAAATCATGTGAGACACAGAACAGACTCAAGTAACTTTTCCATACTTGAAGCTTAGTGGTAGAATATAATTTAAGTTACTCTCTGCGTACACAGACGGATGGACTGCGAACTGTACCCGAGTCTGCTTGAATACAGTGGTCAGTGTGCGGTTAACGCGAATCTCATGTGATCTCATTCGCACCAAATCACGGAAATACTGCACGTATGAATTGGTCAAGCACTGTATTTATGCATTTAATCACTCGCTTTTCTGACACACATAGGCCTACTGTAAATGATGAGCAGTAAGCAGATCTAATTTCTAATTTAAATATGTAATTCCAAATCATATCAAAATACAAGTTAATGTTTAGATATCAAAGATATACAAATATGTCATCTGTACATACAATATATATCTCAAAATGTATAAAAAAGTGTATATATATTTATGTAACAGTCATTATTCATCTGGTCCAAGCAACATTTCTAGGTTTAGATGAATAAGGTCCTGCAGCAGTTTTCTTTTTTTCTTTTTTACTTTAAGAACAGTGCCTTTTTAAACTAACTTCTAAAAGCACATTTTAATTTAAACTGTAATTTTTTTTGTCTGCAAGCACAGTTAATGTTTAAACTATTTATAATGTTTAAAGTGGCTGACAATAATACATATTTTTAATATGTAAATATGTATTTTTAAACTATCTGCCTCGTTTTTGAACTGTACAGTGCTGTAGCTGCTTAATTATGCCTACTACGCTACTGTATTTCATTAACGGTCATATGGTGGTACTTGGAGAGACAATTTTTTTCCGAGGTGGTACCTGGTGAAAAAAGTTTGAGAACCACTGCTCTAAAGGATTGTTAGTCTGTATTATTTAGGGCAATCCAGGAACACTTCCCAAAAGACATTATAGTTTGAACGGCATCTGTGCGTTTGTTCGTCTGTTTTTATTATTCCCGTGGTTTCAATAATCCTGGGCCAGGCCATATCCTGAGCAGCTGCTGTGGTGGTCATGGAGGAGTGGAGAGCATGAGACTGATTCCTGTAAGACCACAGTGACAGACGAGTCTTCACATTGATCCTGAAGGGCCAGCCTGTAGACCAGCTGGTGAACTTTCCCACCTGCAGCTTATACACGATAGACGTTCTTTAGCCAGACCAGTGCCTAGACTGCAGCTGTGCACAAAAAGTTTGGCCAGAGGAGAAATGGTCGGGCCCAACTCAGCCTGGTTTCTCTCAAGGTTTTTTTCCTTTACTAACTACAATTGGTGAAATTTGTTCCTCGCCCGTCGCCACTGGCTTGCATGGTTTGGGACCTGCAGAGCTGCGCATCGATGGATTTGTTCTTCAGTGTTTGGACTATCAGCAGCAAAAATTAAACCACACTGAACTGAATTAAACTGAACTTAAACTGTCATGAACCCGGTTTGATCCTTGTATGTCTCTCCCTTCTGTGTGGTGCTCTCAGCTGTTAGTCTTTGCAATCAGCGCTTGCGCTGATCATCTGCCACCTGCTTTCACTTTACACTCATTGGCTCTCCTATATCTCCTTCCCTTTCTCACTCCTTGTTGTCAGTTTATTAAGGTTTGTGCGTGACTCTGTGTTTGCTGAACTCAGTTTCTCACCTGCTTGTTTCGTCCTGTACCGTCCAGTCGTGTCCATCGTTATCTGTTAGCTAACTGCTGATATCTGTTAAGTGTGCTCTCATCTGTTGCTGTGTTCTGATCATCAGCGCCTAAAACTCCCTCCAGCTGTTTCGCCAGCCCTCCCACCCGAGCACATGGAGCCGGGAGGTTTGCACATGACTAATACGGAGCGCCAACGTCGCCCTATTTATAGACTTTGTATGTACTGTGGAGCCGCTGGGCATTTTGTTTCCAAATGCCCGGTAAGAGGGGCTAGTTCGCCAGTAGACCTGGGAGTTTTGTCAAGTGCAGCTTCCTTATCTCCTACTCCTTTGCGGCGTACCACTCTCCCTGTAGTCCTGCGCCATGATGGTACCTCCTGCGAGGCGTTTATCAATTTAGGAGCCGAAGGGAACTTCATGGACGAGGCGTGGGCATTACGCCAGGGCATTCCTAGTGTTGAATTGGACAATCCACCTCCGGTTTATGCCCTTAATGGACACCTTTTGCACCATGTTCGATGTATTACCATACCCCTGACTCTCACCGTCTCTGGAAATCATCAAGAGACAATAAGATTTTATTTATTTAATTCAGTGATTTCCCCTTTAGTTCTCGGCCATCCCTGGCTTTCCAAACATCCCTTGCCGCCGGTACCATTGTCCACTCCACCTCGCCCGCCGAGGCTGTGTTTTTTTTCGTTAAGAAGAAAGATGGTACGCTACATCCATGTATAGACTATCAGGGACTTAACAGTATAACGATTAAGAATCGCTATCCCTTACCTCTCATGTCATCAGCCTTTGAGATTTTGCAAGGCGATAAGGTTTTTTCCAAATTAGACCTCCGCAACGCTTATCATTTAGTCCGCATCAAGGCTGGAGACGAATGGAAAACAGCCTTTAATACTCCGCTCGGCCACTTTGAGTACCGGGTTCTTCCCTTCGGGTTGAGTACCGGGTTCTTCCCTTCCGTTTTCCAAGCACTAGTTAACGATGTCCTTCGAGACATGCTCAATATCTCAGTTTTTGTCTATCTAGATGACATATTAATTTTTTCCCCCTGGATTGAGACCCATATCCAGCACGTTCGTCGCATACTACAACGTTTACTGGAGAATCGGCTCTTTGTAAAAGCAGAAAAATGTGTGTTTCAAGCTGACACTGTCCCCTTTCTTGGTTACATTGTTTCCGCAGAAGGAATTAGCATGGACCCGGCCAAGGTACAGACTGTCGCGGAGTGGCCTATCCCGGAGACTCGCAATGCGCTTCAAAGATTCTTGGGGTTTGCGAATTTCTATCGACGTTTTATTCGAAATTTCAGTCAAACTGTCGCTCCCTTAACCGCACTAACCTCTACCAAGTCTTTTTTTGTGTGGTCTTCCACAGCTCAAGCGGCGTTTGAGAACCTTAAACAATTATTTTCTACCGCGCCCATCCTCACCACTCCAGATCCATCCCGTCAATTAATCGTGGAGGTGGACGCCTCTAGTTCCGGTGTAGGAGCTGTCCTTTCTCAACGTTCGGTCATCGATGACAAGATTCACCCTTGCGCTTTTTTTTTCTCACAAGCTCTCACCCGCGAACGTAATTATGACGTGGGTAATCGAGAACTTCTGGCCATTCGTCTAGCCCTAGGGGAATGGCGTCACTGGCTTGAAGGGACTACTGTCCCGTTCGAGGTCTGAACAGATCATCGCAACCTGACTTACATCCGCACAGCTAAGAGACTTAATGCCCGACAGGCGCGGTGGGCATTATTTTTTGGACGTTTTGACTTTAAGATCTCCTATCGTCCAGGTTCTAAGAACGTTAAACCTGATGCGTTATCACGCCAGTTTGACTCCCCCGAAGAACCTTCGGTTGCAGAACCCATTGTATCAGAGGGCTGCGTTATTGGAGCCTTAGTCTGGGGTATCGAGAATACGGTTAAGAGAGCCCTCGCTCGGGTAACTGTTCCTCTTGAATGTCCTCAGAATAAATTTCGTTTCTGGTGGCCCACTATTGCACACGACACTCGTGCCCACGTTCTGTCATGTCCTGTTTGCGCTCAGTCTAAGACTAGCAACCGCCCTCCTGCGGGGTTGCTTAGACCACTACCCATTCCCTCGCTCCCCTGGTCGCACATTGCTTTAGATTTCGTTACAGGTTTGCCATCCTCTGCGGGTAATACGGTTATCCTCACCGTAGTTGACCGCTTCTCTAAATCAGCTCACTTTATCCCCATCTCCCCTCAGCTAAAGAGACCTCGCTTCAAGTCTTTAATCATATCTTTAAGATTCACAGTTTACCAGTTGACATTACCTCTGATAGAGGTCCCCAATTCACCTCTTGTTTTTGGAAAGAGTTTTGCCGACAAATAGGTGCCACTGCCAGCCTGTCGTCAGGTTTCCATCCACAAACTAACGGGCAGGCTGAACGTGTTAATCAAATTCTCGGTCGCCTTCTCCGCACTTTAGCAGCGCATAATCCCTCCACTTGGAGTGAACAGTTGGGGTTGACTGAATACGCATATAACTCTACCCCCACGTCATCAACAGGGCTTTCCCCTTTCCATTGTTGCCTTGGTTACCAACCCCCGTTATTTTCCTCCCAGGAGGCCGAAGCTGCGGTACCCTCTGTCCAGGCCTACATTAAGCGTTGCCATAAAACTTGGAGAGCCGTACGTGCCACTTTACTAAGATTTTGCGAAATCACTCGTAACAGCGCAGACCGCCGTCGCACCAGAGCTCCTAGATATATTTGCAGTCAGAAGGTGTGGTTATCCACCCGCCATCTACCTCTCCAATCTCAATCACGTAAACTAGCTCACAAATTCATTGGTCCTTTTACTATTACTAAGGTCCTTAATCCTGCTGCGATGCAACTTCGCTTACCTCGTTCATTTCACCGCGTTCACCCGGTATTCCACGTCTCTTGCATTAAACCGGTAATTCACGCGCCTAACCCCCCCACCCCCCTCCACCTTCGCTCCAGTCCTTATTGACAACATTCCCACTTTTAAGGTTAAAAGGATCTTAGCTTCCCGCGCTTCCTTGCGCTGATCATCTGCCACCTGCTTTCACTTTACACTCATTGGCTCTCCTATATCTCCTTCCCTTTCTCAGTCTCTGTTGTCAGTTTATTAAGGTTTGTGCGTGACTCTGTGTTTGCTGAACTCAGTTTCTCACCTGCTTGTTTCGTCCTGTACCGTCCAGTCGTGTCCATCGTTATCTGTAAGCTAACTGCTGATATCTGTTAAGTGTGCTCTCATCTGTTGCTGTGTTCTGATCATCAGCGCCTAAAAGTCTGACGAGCTTCGCAGCGCAGTGGTGGACTGAAGGAGACCTCCTGTTGCTCTTTCATTCTCTCGGCCGAGCGGGCAGCTTTTTGAGTTCACTTTTGAAGAACCAGCTCTGAGTTTGATCTTTGTTTGAGATTTACTGACTTTTATTGATTGAACTTCCTCTGAGAAGAAATAAATCTGTTAACCCACAATTCCATTTCCTGCATTCTGTCTGCGACATAAACTCTGAAAACTGGACTGACACAGCTTCAATTTACTATAACCTTTTATGTTAAGCTGCTTTGACACAATCTACATTGTAAAAGCACTATAGAAATAAAGATGAATTGAATTGAATTAAGGGAGTTCAGAGGGATCTAGCGCTCGCCATTCGGGGTGTTCAGTGGGATCTGGTGGCAGCATCAGTGACTTTGGTGGTGGCGAAGTGCTGGCGAAGGGCCATTTTGTGAATGTCGACAGGTACAAACAGGAGCATAAGAATAATCCACAAGTGTAGTCTAGGTCACAGGCAAAGAGGTTGATACAGGCTGCAAACAATGTAAACAAGGAAACAAGGCAAGGTTCAAACATGAAAAGACTAAATTAGGAAAAGCTTTGTAATGTTACAAGTAAACAACAAGACTCAACAATGTGTGAGAAAATGAGAGGTGTCTTTATAATCCAGGTAATAATTCAAAGATGAACTTCAGATGTGTGTCTGTATGTGTACTATCAGGGGGAATCAGGAACTGGTTTGTGAGAGGTGCATGATTGGAGGTGTAGTTCAGTGGCCAATTTGTAGTTCTCCAGGGATCTGCTGCTCGATCGCTGGTGATCATAACACTGAGCATAGAAATGTATATATAAATGACAAAAAACTCCATTTCAATACAAAATAATGATTAAATTGATGTTACATTAAATTGTACACTGAAAAGAAAGATAATGCAGTAAATCTCCAGCCAAGCGGATACCATCATTGGGCCAATTTGGGTGGATAACAACTGGTAATTCATTAGTAGTATTTATATTTTAGTTAACTTTAGTTAAATGTAACAGAATTAATAATATAATCAGCCGATTTCCTTGTCCATTGAGCTGACAAAACAACTGTCTAGTGATTTAAAGAAAAACTATTTATTTCTATATTTTTCTTACTGGTTACAGAAAACATTTAAATAAGATAATTAGAAATTCACCAAAAATATACACCTATAAACCAGATACAAGAAGCAGAAAGTTGAGAAAGAGATGTAGAAAGACTTCAACATCAATAACAACACCAAATTCTAAGAGAAATTAGAAAAATCTTAATTTACAAGGGGTGTAGTTATTTTAATACATTTAATAGTGAAATGGGTACTGTTTTCCTTTTGAGCTTTTTTTTAATACACATGCTATTACATCTATTACTCTAGGTAGATGGAAAACTTTGTTTCTTTAGTAGACTATAATTCTGTTATTGATTGACAGACTCGTATTGCCATGTTTCACACTGCCACCAATGAGAGTGTCTAAGTTCACTACATTGATCCTGTATTTCAATGTTTCCCAGTGATGGGTTGCAGCTGGAAGAGCATCCGCTGTGTAAAACATATGCTGGATAAATTGGCGGTTGTAGTTAAGTTCGTTTTGTGGGAAGAAGAAGATATCAGGTAAGCACGAATATTTCTTATTTTTGCTGTGCTGGGCACTTGGGCAAGTGGTATTGTCAGGTCCTAACGACCACGCACGGTTTGGTCTCGATATGGTGCTGAATCATATTAGTACGAGGGGCAGGGGTGAGAACACATCTGCAAATTTATGTTGTAGGAGCTGGACGTCAAGCTGGGCAGGCGAGAGATGATTACCGCCTGTGACCAGAGTGCTCGGCCGATTCCAGCTACTGCTCTCTGGTCCCAGGTTATCGTGGCCTGTAATCACAGTTGCTAGTGCCTCCTTCTCCAGCTCCCTCCACAGCTTTAATAATTTTAGATGTTAAATATGACGTGCCCCACTCCTGTCTGTTCTTACCACCTCATAATCGAGATTGTTTACATCGAATGGCCCTTGACACTTGGCGAGTAATTTACAGCTGGAAGAAGGCAGCAGTACAAGTAGTTTATATCCCAGTGAAAAATTTCATAGCTTAGTGCCCTTGTCATAACGCAAGCATTGTTCATTCTGGACCAGTGCATGGAGTTTTTCCCGCAGGTCCAGAAAGTACTGAATTTCATTTTTGCTTTATACTCACCTGTATCTAACATAGCCTGTTGCGACCGGGGGCAACAGCTGGTGTGACGGGGACGTGGATCAAAGCCCCCATTTCCATCGCGGAGCAATTCTCTGCGGTATGATGCACGACGACGTGCTCATGCACGATCTTGCTACCAGGTGATCCTCCGCCAGCGATCCTTGCTTCAGGTGAGCATACTCCAGGAGATTTAGGGCCGATAGCTGCTGCACAGCGATCTGGGATTCACCCAACAGTAGCGGGACGGCTGAAACTGACCACTCGGCCAGCTACCAGCCACACACATCTGTCTTCTTTTCAAAGAGTTCCAAGAACATTTCCGGGTTGTCCTGAGGCCCCACTTTCTGAAGTGTGATGGGAGGTTTGACAGCAGGTGGATCCTGTGGTCCCTGGTTTCCGCGCTGGGTCCTCGCGCTGGGCTTCACTAGGATGAGGAACCGTTGGTCCTGGTCCACCTGGATCTCCACCAGCACCTCATGTTGCATGTGGTGGACGACCGCGAGTGCCTGGATTTTCCGCAAATGGACTGGTCTACGGAATAATCATCTTGGCAGTGAAGTCTCTTCTTCTTCCCGGGTTTCGGCAACACTGTAGTTAAGTTCATTTTGTGGGAAGAAGAAGACAGGGTCAGCAATATCAGGTAAGCACAAATATTTCTTATTTTTGCTGTGCTGGGCACTTGTGCGTGTGTGTGTCGAGTCTCTGGTATCTTCCTCTTATGAAGGTGTCTCTCCGGCCCAATCACTAGAAAATACAGGTGTTGCTAATTATTTATGATTGGACCACTGACCAGCTGCCGGTGTCTCCGCTTGCTCTCCCCCCTTTTTGGATGTTCGATCATGCCTTCCCCACCACGGCGGTTCATTATGCTCTTGATTTGGATTCCAGTTGGTTGCCATCGAATTGTGTCATAGCTCATTACCATGAAGTTGACTTGATGTTGACTCTCCTTGACACCCACACCAGCAAAAATGTGCCAGCCGCTTCTCGTCAGAGATCGTTCACTTCCGGCTACTTGGTTGCTTTCATTGTTCGTTCAGTGAATGCACAGTATATGTGTATTATCATGTCCACTAGACAGAATTTGCAAAGAAACTGAAATTAAAGGATATGTTCTCACACTCTATAGCATTTTGAACTCACCACAGCTGCATACTGTACACATCTATAAATGAGGATGCTTCAATAACACAACAGGAGCAAGGCAAATCTAAAATAAAGCCTTGGAAAGATAATCACACTGTGGAGCAAAGTTTTATGGTATTAGACTGATGTTTTGCAGTACCTTAAACTGTAATTATTGGTAGAGAGAACAGCAAGAAAAGTAGAGTAAGATGGTCTGATGTTGTATGATCATTACACATCTTAACCTGGAAGAGTCTACTTGAGTCTTGATCTTTGTTGATCCAGTTCTTATTGTTTGCTTTGCTCAGCTCCTATGGTATGTTCCCCTTTTTGCTGTAGAAACACAAGATGTACACAAGAACAACAAGGAAAATAATGGCTCAGTCAATAGCAAGCTAATATATTCTGCACAACATGCTGAATGGCCTCTCGTGGATGCATGCAAGTAAGATGTGTAAACAGTATGTACGATGAACAAATGTGGCCCAGTAATGCATTTGAGATTTGCAGAAATGTACACAGCAGCCTCTGGTGGATTTATGAGAAAAGGCATGTTTGCGAAAACATGGCATAGTAACGTATTTGAGATTGTCAAAAATGTACACGGCAACGTCCAGTGGATTTGTGAAAACAAAAACTACAAGCAGATGTAGTTCCAGACACATATTTCACTATTCCCAAAAATGTAGCCCTGGGCACTTATTTCCATTGAGCCAGGGATGGATATTGGTTAATTGGATAAATTAAATTGTAGTGTGTGAATAGGAGAGTGTCAGTGTTTCCCAGTGTGAGGGTTGTACTCTTAAAAAACATATACCTATGTAATTAACAGTTTATTCTGTTGTGGAAACTAAACTGAAGGAAAGTAACATAAGAGTAAAATAATATAATATAATATAATATAATATAATATAATATAATATAATATAATGGCGTTTTTATGAGTTCAGCATTGTACATTTTCCCTTCTACTTTTACTTACTTTCAGCTTAGTCCCTGATTTATTAGCGGTCAACTCTGGCATATGTTTTTTAACACTGCAAAATAACACCTAATTCAATCACTTATTAACATGTAAATTAAATAATCATTTAGCACAATTACTCTCCAGGTCCATCATAAATTAGTAAACAAATATATATGTGGAGGGTAAGCATGGTCAAATGTCCAATAAGGGGGGGGGGTGGAGCTGCAGAAAGAGCAAGAGCTACATTTCCTCATGGTGGCCCAACGGGAGGACTGCAAGCTTATCAGGAGTCTGCTGCATGCAGTGAATGTCAGTTGGTGAATCCACCGGCCACCCCAAAATCACCATTGCGCTCTTTACCAATTATTGAGATCTCCTTCGAGAGAATTGGTATGGATCTCATCGGGCCATTGGAGCACGCGGACACCGGTTTGCATTAGTTCTGGTGGATTATGCAACCCGGTACCCGAAAGAGTGTTGCAGAGGCTCTGTTTTGCATAATCTCCCGAGTGGGGATTCCCAAGTAGATCCTCACTGACCAAGGCACCACATTCATGTCATGCACAATGCCCAAACTTTACACATTGTTGAGCATTAAATCGATTCGCACCAGTGTCTATCACCCACAAACAGATGGGCTGGTAGAACGATTAAATCGCAAGCTTAAATTATTCACAGTGCGGGAGGTTCCCCAAGCCTCCATGGGGTTTTCCCCTAGAGCAGACATGTCCAAACCCAGTCCTGGAGGGCTAGAGTCCGGCAGATTTTAGCTCCAACTTGCCTTAACACACCTGCAAGTATGTTTCTAGAAAGCCTAGTAAGAGCTTGATTAGCTAGCCCTGGTGTGTCTGATTGGGGTTGGAACTAAACTTTGCAAGACACTGGCTCTCCAGGACCGAGTTTGGACATCCCTGCCCTAGAGCTTCTCTATGGCAGACAGCCCCGAGGGGTTTTGGATGTCATTAGAGAGGCTTGGCTGGACGAGCCTTCGCAAAGTAAAAATGAAATTCAGTATATTCTGGACCTTTGTGCAAAACTCCACACACTGGGGCGGCTTTCTACAGAGCATTTGCTCAAGACCCAGCATGAACAATGCCAACGGTGTGATAGGGGCACTAAACTACGTAAATTTTTACAGGGAGATAAATTCCTTGTACTGCTACACACTTCCAGCTCTAAATTAATTGCCAAGTAGGACCATCTTTCGGCGAGTCAGGGCTGCAAGCCGGACAACCCAGCCTGAGGTGGGCATTGGGGTATGTGGAGAGGTAAAGATGATCGAAGGCCCAACATTGGGGAGAGCATGCTCAGAGCCCGGCGGCTAGTTTGCAGGCTAATCAGAAATAATGAATAACACCTGTTTGTTCTACACAGCAAATTCTGGTCTTTGGAATAAACTCCCTGGGAGTTCAAATTAACCAGTAGTGGGAGTAACAAATTACAACTACTCACGTTACTGTAATTAAGTACATTTTTAGAGTATTTGTACTTTCATGAGTATAATTTTAAGTCTGTAATTTTACTTGTACTTGAGTACAAATTAAGCTGAGTAATCTACTTCGTTACTTTTAAAATCACACTTCGTTACAGAGTACTGTGATTTAAATAATATTCCAACCACTGACTTAGGTAGCCAATAAAAAATTCTCATCTTAACGGACCAATGAAAAGCCTGGTACATTATTTGAACCGAAAAACAAGTTCAGGCTACTGCAGATTTACGTGAGCTGACCGTCATCATTCAGTCACAGTTATCGGTTGACATATGGAGATTCAAGACAGCAATAATAATTCTAAAGAACGCAGAAATGAGGAAGACATAGCAGAGGATGAATGCCCATGGCCACACCCGGAGGAGCTATTCACCACAGGTACATAGGGAATCAGTGTTTCCCCTACCATAGTATTAGGGGGGCGCCCCGCCCTCCCAACGGCTTCCCCCGCCCCCCCTTAAAGTCAAGTTAATGTTTTTTTTCTATATAGTGCCAGATCATAACTTCTTTTAATAAACAAGCTAAATAGCCTATGCAGGGCTTCATTTGTGCCGAAACACGCCGGATCCGATCCGAATCCGGCATCTCTGAAATCTGATCCGGCACCTCATTTTACCTATCCCCCTCCACAACCGCCCTCCTCCCCCGTTCGCTGTTCACTTTCACTTTTTTCCGCGATCTCGGCAACTCGGTCCGCAACTCGACTCATTTTCGTCCGCGACACCCCTCCAGCATCCAACGCCCCGCCATCCACCCATTTACACAACGGCATGTCTTTTCTGTCTCCACACGGTCGCACGTTTCAACAAGTTACAAATTTCTGCTCTCTGAATCGCGCACGGTTGAGTCCCACCCAGCCACTCTCTGAGTGTCAGAATGTTGTCTGACAGCAATAACAACGTTGCTTTGAAGGGAAATTTTAGTTATGAGCCCAGGTTGCCTTAGTTATGAGCCCAGATTTACAATAAATGATTATACGTACAGGTTGATATTAATAATAAGTGTGCAGATAGATAAACAATTACAAATGTATATGTACAGTGGGTGTGTACAGTTCAAATAAATGAATCAGTGCAATGTAGGTTGCTTATTAATAATCAAAATTGCAGATAAACATAATTACAAATGTATATGTACAAGTGGGTGTGTACATAATTACAAATGTATATGTACAGTGGGTATCTACAGCTCAGATAAGTGAATCAGTGCAATGAATATGTGCAATTTTTAAATGTGCAAATGTTCAGTAGTGCGGTGATTGTGAGGAGTATAAGTTATGAGGAGAGTGGGGGGTGTGTGTGGGGGGGTCAGAAGAGTCAGTGGGGGGCAGAGTTCAAAAGGGAGACAGCTCTGGGGGAAAAGCTGTTTCTCAGGCCCCGTTTACACTAGTGCGTTTTCGTTTTAAAACGCATAAGTTTTGCCACGGTTACGCCATCCGTCCATACTACGCCGGAGTTTTCGAGGTGCGTTTCCATTCTAAAACGCTGCTGCAGCGTTTCAGTGTGGATGAAGGGAAACGCATACTTTTGAAAACAGAGGCGTGGCTGCTGAGATCCGCTACGTGATTGGGGCTTTGGGTCATTGTGTATCCTTCCCTTATTCGTCAAGCGCACATGGCTATAACGTCACCGGCAGACGGCAGACCAGTCTTCACTGTAAACACTGTATTTTTGATAGCGATAGATGTTTTATATTCATTTATTACTTTAAGTAACAACTCAACCTCGTCGTCTGTCCTCAAAAAGACCTCTCTTGCTTTCTTTACCATCGCGTTCATCGTTCAACCAGCGTTTGTTGACTAACAATAACCAGATGCCGAGCGAGACGCATGCTTCCTGTTTATTCTTGAGCGCGCATGCTCAGAGTGCACCAATGGTGCTCGAATGGTCACGTGATATACGTTTCTGGTGGAGGGAGATCCTTTGAGATACGCTAGTGTGGACGCGGATCGTTTTCATGCTAAAACGCCATTTTTAAACTAAAACGCACTAGTGTAAACGGGGCCTCAGTCTGCTGGTATTTGTCCGAGGAAGCCTGAAGCGCCTGCCGGAAGTCTGTGAGCAGGGTGAGAGGAGTCTAATAAAAAAAAAATGTTAACTTTAAGGTTGTACAGTTGTACAATTTAAGTAATTGTTCAGTTAGTTACTGCTGTTTTTAAAAGAAACAAACTAATACCTTGACTCCTTTTGTTTGTGTCGGTGTTAGTCTGAAGAGCCGCGCCGTGCCAAATCCCCCCCCCCGCCTCATTTTGAACGAATCTTTAATATGACTTGGGAACGACGATGCGCAGATTGCGCACAGATGTGCAGGTTTCGTTTATTTTTCAAGTCTTTTAATTCATTCATCACGCGAAAGACAAAAGCCAATCATATGCGTTTAGAGCCGGAAAGAGATTTGATCCATTCATGTATCGAGTCCTCTGTTTGAGTCACTCGGTCATCACGTGAAAGACAAAAGCCAATCATATACATTTAGAGCCGGAAAGAGATTTGATCTGTTCACCTCCCGAGTCCTCGGTCCGAGTCGTTTCAACACTTGAAAGACACAGAAGCCAATCGTATGCATTTAGAGCCGGAAAGAGATTTGAACCGTTCACCCCCTGAGTCCTCTGTCCGAGTCGTTCAACACGTGAAAGACACAGAAGCCAATCGTATGCATTTAGAGCCGGAAAGAGATTTGAACCGTTCACCCCCCGAGTCCTCTGTCCGAGTCGTTCAACACGTGAAAGACACAGAAGCCAATCATATGCTTTAAGAGCCGGAAAGAGATTTGATCTGTTTACCTCCCGAGTCCTCGGTCCGAGTCGTTCAACACGTGAAAGACACAGAAGCCAATCGTATGCATTTAGAGCCGGAAAGACATTTGAACCGTTCACCCCCCGAGTCCTCGGTCTGAGTCATGTCTCTTTACATTTTGTCACGTGATGAACGAACCAGAAGACTCGAAAGGTGAACTAGTCATAGCTCCTTTCGGCTCAGACTGTGTACATTGGTTGAGATTATATGGACTGTCCGTGTGACGTGAACGATCCACTGAAATTTGAAGACATGAAGAAGTGAGCTGAGCAAAGAGGCAAAAATATCTTCATAGACAAAAGAGCAGGCAAACAGTGAATGATTATTTTCTCTTATAGCATTCTATTTATGACTTGTTTGTAGTGTGATCAACATTTGACAATTTCCGTCCAATAAGTCGAAGAGAACAAAATCGCCACTTTCTAATTAACTGGTGCCAAATGTCAAAAGTTAAGGAGAAGTTGTGCGAATATATTCATTTAATAAATGACTTGCACCTCAGAAGGCAATCCTGACGCAGTGAACGTGCGCTGGTGGTTGAAGGCGCGAGACACGGAGTGCAGACAATCTTAACAATTCTGGAGGTCATTAATATTATAATAACACTATACTGAAATGGTAAAGGCATGACCAAAACAACACTTCAGATGTTTTACAATGTGCTCAGCCTGCTGGTTTGTCCATTCATACACATTTTCAATACATATGCGCATCACGGTGTTTCCAACAAGCGTTTATTATGTGCATATCCAAAAAGCGCATAAAATAAGTGGATGAAACCTGCCTATGGCAAGCCGTTTTAACATTTAATCTATAACACGTACTAGTATCTATTTTTATGTTACTAGTGCTTATTTTTTGGATACTAGTATCTTTTCAATTAAGTACTAGTACTTATTCATTAGATACTAGTACTTATTCATTAGATATTAGTGCCTATTCTTTAGATACTAGTGCCTATTCTTTAGATACTAGTGCTTTTTTTTAGCTACTAGTGTCTTTTGTAAAGTTACTAGTACTTATTCATTAGGCACTAGTTCTTATTTATTAGATACTAGTATCTATTCTAATAGTGACTATCATTAAATTATACTCTTCTTGTATGGCAAAAATAGAACTAGTTCTTATTTTTTAGTTACTAGTAACATTTCAGACCAGAGATATCCTGAACATAATAGATACTAGTAGCCTACCTTTTTAATTAGCATTTATGCCTATTATCGTATGTTGAATATTAATGAACCATGAACATATAGGGAAGAGCTTACACAGGAAACGGAAAGAAGAAGTGAAAGGCAGAATGTGCAAATGGCAGAATATTTGAGCAAATATGCAGAAAAAGCAACTTTATTGAAAGATCGATAAAACAGGCGATGATGGCGATTCTTTAGTGCTAAATCTGAGAAGAATTGAGGGACGGTAATCTTCAGAATCGTTGAAAGATCTTCTCAGCAGCGTTTCGAATCTCAGAGCTTTCATCAGACATTCGCTCAGGGAGAGCAGAGATGAAGCTTTCAGTCTCTCGAATTTGCACTTTTATTTATAATATGTACAATAATCATTTACGATGCTGTATCTTGTATCATACCCAGATGCTACATATTTACTGTTGCAATAGTTCGATAATGTTGGTTTTAGGTTTGATTTTCGCCGGACATTCGCGCACTAAATTTAAGGGATCATCTGCGAATTACATCAACAGAACCAAAACGCAAACCAAGTAACGCAAAGAAGAAAAAATATTTCTAGAAGATTCCAGTAAATCAGGGATGTCAAACTCAATTCCTGGAGGGCCGCAGCCCTGCACAGTTTAGTTCCAACCCTAATTAATCACAGCTGATCAAACGAATTCAGTCCTTCATGCTTGTTTGAAACCTATCAGTAAGTGTGTTGAAGCAGGGTTGGAACT
>CAIGQQ010004470.1:191448-203654 GCA_903798035.1 Danio albolineatus
ATATATATATATATATATATATATATATATATATATATATAATACAAATGATATATACATTTAAATACCTATGTAACAAAATTGTTTTGTGTCTATGTATGTGTGCATCGACAAACTTATTTTTAGCAACAATCGAAAAACATCCTGCACAATAACACTAATAGCAACATTAATAAACTGGAGGGTTGAGTAGCAGAGTTAGTATAGATGTATCGACGTGTACATTCACTCGCAAAGAGATTGCAAAAACTTGGAGTCACACACTGACAATAAACACAACCGCGTTGCACCAGTCTGATAAAGTTATAAACATGGTTCCATTCACTGTCTAGTCTCAGCAAATAGACAGCAATGTGACATGCTTCTGTGGCACTTCTTGTGCAACATGCTGAAAAAAGACCTCATATGAAACTGTTCTTCTCTCATAGTTATAGTAGCTATTGTCTTTAGAATACGAGTCAAGAGGCATGATACAACCCTGACTACTGCAGCGCATGGGTGAGGCAAGGTTTGACAACAGTATATCGTCACTCAGCCTTTTCAAACTTCTTTTTAACCTCAAGCGAAGAATGAAATAGAACCTTGTTTGAAGTATATCGAGGCTTTTATGTCCAGTTGTATGAAGTTGTGGTTAATTAATGGTTTGGCTGGGATTACTGTACCCGCAGTTCTGCTTTGGAGAGGTTGAGTTGAAAATGGGGGTCATTCATCCAGCAGGAAATATTTTTAAGACATGCTAATATCAAGGCAGTGGTCATCGGATCAGTTGGAATTATTGGTAGAGTTGGGTGTCATCAGTATAGCAGTAGTATGAAAAACCCTTTTTTTTCTAAATGAGAATACACTGTAAGGTCCAGCCAATTAGTCCAACGGTGGTGTCTACTGGTGGATGAAGGTTCACTGCCTGTTCTGTCTTTCCAGTGCACAATGTTGATTTACTTCAAGTTTAACTCTTATCTAACTCCAGTTTTAGTATGAGGTGGTTTAGAAGTTGAATATGTTTATCCTCGTTTTATCTGACTCCAATTTTATAGTTTATATCACTTTATTAATTTAGTTTATGAGATATTTTGGTATACATTTGAATAATCTTATAACTCCTACAGATTTTACCTATGTAACAACTTAATTAGATTCCAAACAATGATCAGAGGTTAACCACCAGAAACTTATAGCTCTAGCCCCCCCATGATTGAAATAACCATGTAACAACTTAATCATGATTGAAATATTTAATCAGAGGTTAACCACCAGCACCATGTAAGATGTTTTGCTTCTTCGGCTTACTACACCTTAATGCATTAACCCTGGCCCCCCATAATACTTTTACTCTTATTTACTCATTTATTGTGAATCTATGTTACTTTACGCCAGCTGTAATGCATCATAAGTTCACTAGTCTGATCAATAATTAGAAGTTGATGATTAATACTATTACAGGTGAATTGGGTAAGCTAAATTGTCCGTAGTATGTGTTTGTGAGTGAGAAGGTATGGATGTGTTTCCCAGAGATGGGTTGTGGCTGGAAGGACATCCGCTGCGTAAAACAAATGCTGGATAAGTTGGCGGTTCATTCCGCTGTGGCGACCCCGAATTAATAAAGGGACTAAGCCGAAAAGAACATGAATGAATGAATGATTAATACTATTTAATAGACAGACAGACGATGCCATTATTTAAATAGTAATCTCATTTGATTCTTAGAATCATCTATGTAACAACTTAGTTAAATCTTAAATGATAATCAGAGGTTAACCACCAGTAGCCTATAGCTCTAGCCCCCCATGATTGAAATAACCATGTAACAACTTAATTATGATTGAAATATTTAACCAGAGGTTAAGCCAGTACCATATAAGATGTTTGCCTTTTTCGGCTTCACTTTCATCCTAATGCATTAACCCTGACACCCTTTGAAACTCTCCCTTAAGTAGTCAAACCAAGAGATAGAAGGGGTGTGTGTTGAATAACAAAAGGCATTTACATTAAGTAAGAGTTTCTGAACCCCCCGGTGAAGGCACACCCTTAGCAGTGGTGCAAAAGATACCTGAAGTTATATATTTATTATTTTGGTTATGACTATTACTGAGGGAATGAGACCATTGTACCAGTCGCACTGAGACATTTCAAATGATATCAAACATGATAGATAAAGTCACTTGGATTGACATAGAACATTCATGCTTTGAAATGACCATTCTGTGTGGGTTAAGTGAAGAGAGGGTGACTTCAAACGCAAATGAGGGAAAGGAGGGGGGTGGACATTCCCGTATTCCCACCTGGTGAGGTGTGGAGCCGACTTATCTCTGTGTGTCCAGCTCATGTTTAAATTGTCAAAGACATCAAAGTATTTGAGAACTCAAGTCTTACAACACCATCTTGCTCCTGGGATAACTCTCTGATATTTCAACCCTCCAGAAGACCTTTAAATTTTCTATCTGAGAGGTAAGGTCCCTAAGATCCCCATTGTCTTGAATTTTGCTAAGTGAATTTGGTGGTTCACCATATCAAAATCAGCAGATAAATTCAGCAAGAACACTGAGGTTTTGTATGCAGCTCTTGTGAATCTCTGGGCTTCCACTGGTGAGAGGAGAGCAGTTCTATTCCCTGCTTTTGAAACCAGACCGGTTAGTGTCCAAGAAATTGTTTTGGGTAACAAAGGCAGAGACTTGGTTGAAGACAACGCTTTCAAGTGGTTTTCAAATTAATGGCATGATAAATATAGACTGACTGACTGACTGATTGATTTACCTGATTGCTTATTAAGGAAAGATTCTGTTGTGTCCAGATGCATGTAGTACACTTCAATTCTGACAAATACCCCAATGTCTCCATGGCTGTGGACAAACATGACGGACTGGCTGTGCTGGGAGTTTTCATTGAGGTGAGTCCAGACCTCAAAACCACCAAGACTAATGCAAGGTTTTATTCTTGCAAATAACTGAGATATAATTGAGCATTGCATTTAACTCATAGTATATCGGGGTGGTTATTTCTGTATGTTCATTGTCTGTAACATCAACGTCTCTTTATGAGAGTATATGTTCAAATCACTCAACATTTGTACCATTTAGATTGGAGAGCCCAATCCTGCTTTTGACAAGCTCTTCAGATTCATCAGTGGAGTAAAGTACAGAGGCATGTTACTTTAATGTTATTTGAAGTATCAGTGTGCACAAACATTCTAACACTTTCCTTTGGTTGACCTGTGAACTGGCAGATCAGAAAATACAGGTACCAGCATTTAACATCCGTGCACTGCTACCAGACCGCTTGGATCAGTATTACCGTTACGATGGTTCTCTGACCACACCACCCTGCTATCCTAGTGTGCTATGGACAGTGTTCAGAAAACCAGTCACAATTTCAAGAAAACAGGTAAACTACCCATGCTTATCAAGCTCCAGTTGCTTTCCACTGTCATTATCATGTTTATTGCCTAGAACTAGGCTATCCATATGATAATGCTTGCAAAAAACAATAAATTGTCACTTACTTTGACCATCAATAGATAACAAGTAGGTTTTACAAACAGCTGCTAAAAGCTAATTAGCCAAATCTTAACCTTTTTGTAAGTCTTAGTTTTAGCTGTGTTTAAATAATTTATATTGTTGTACTATCTTTACAGTTTTTGGCATTGGCCACAGCTCTATATGCCTCTTTTGCCCAAGAGTCTTCTTCCATGCCACTTCATGAAAATTACCGGAAGTCACAACTCACAGATAACAGAGTTGTACTGGTTTCTTTCAGGGAAGGTAAGTAGAATTTATACTGTAATATGTATACTGTTTAGCAGGCCAGTACTTTAGCAGTAGATTGCTTTGTCTTGCAAGGTGATGTTAATTTACCTTTAACATCTGCACAAGGATTCAGTTTATGCACTGTTACCTTCATTCTTAAATGATAAACTACTACTGCAGGCTCCTGCAAAAAAAAAAGAAAGAAAAAAAAAAACAATGGCTGTTTTTATAAGCTGCTTCAACTGACATAAATCTTTACCTCTAAACCTGTTTTAGAGTTGCTGCACTACAAAGTTTGCTTATCGGGTATTTTGTTGCTATGAGAGATGTCTGAGTTTGCTCTCTTCACCAGAGCCTTGTGATCTGCTTCAGTCTTGCTGTTTCTAACATTCTTGCATGTAGGCTCAATTCATGAAAAACCAAGTCTACCACTTATCGCATGATTTACTGCATGGCAACATTTTCTATGAAGCTGAACGATGGGGAAGAATGGTTGGTCCTGCATTTTTCCTTCCAGGCCCTGCACTAGTAATGCTTAGTTCTAGCAGTCCTCATTTACAATGCAATACTTGAACTCCTCTATTCATTATGTCTGGTGCAGGACTGCATGGTATTCTTTCAGTGGCAAGCCCCTTTCATAGAAGACAAGTCATCCAGAAGCTTCTGGTTGGTGACCTTGCAGACCTTGCTGACGAGGGACTCCATCAGCTTCTCCCAAAATTAAGACTCCATACGGATGCAGATAATAAGTTAAAGAGGTCCAAGAAGCAGAGACACTGGAGCCAGGCAACTCAGAAACATCAGTGGTCAAAGAACAGTATGCCAGGCGACAATGGCTACTCCTCTTCTCTTGGGAAAAGCATTCCAACACCATGGTATATGGGAGCATTTGATACAGATAAAGAGATGTGTTTTGTATCCTTGGAAGAGCGAGTCATTCATCAGCTGGAGAGGTACCAGGCAAAAGGTCTGATGGTCGAAGCTCTGAGAGAGGTAGTTTTCCCAGAGCTGAATCTTAGAAGTTATTTGCATTGCCGATCTGATCTAGACCTTCAGACCATAAGACAACTCATACAAGGAAGATCCCGAGATGAGGCTGCAGAACTGGAACAATCACTGACTAAAGCCATGCTGAGGCAGATGAGAAGGCAAATTAAGCGGCATAGAAACCCAAACATAAAAACCACCATGGGGCATCCTCAAGCCACTGTTCCAAAAGACTACAACTTGGAGGTTGCTTACCATAGACCTCAACATGTCGAATGGGAAGATTAAACTCTGGGAGGGCTGCAAACCTCCTAGAGGGCCTTAAAGTATGCAGTACGCTGTCATGCATATTTAGTCAGCTCTACTCCTAAGGCTAGCACATCATTGACTAATGTTTATTTAGTTTGATAGTACCCCCTCTAACACTGTTTCAGAGACTCAGATGAAGTCTCAAAACACATTTTCTTTTAGATTACTTTTAAGCAAGGAATTTTCATAACATTTTATGTCACTAGTTTTAAATACAATTTTTATTTTGAGAGACTAGTATGCTAAATGACATTTGCTTGATGAATCTTAATTTTTTTTCTTAGTTTTCAGGATTCAGATTTAAATGTAATGATTAGTCTAGACTGAAAGTTTGTCTGTTTTAAGCATTAGTAAGGTTTTTGTGGGAGAGTAAGACTCAAACTATCTTAATTATGATATACAGTGCACAACAAAAAGACAAAGACCATAATGTTGAGGGCATATTTTTACATTTTATTGGGGAAAGTTGAGTTATATACTGCAGTAATTGTATTATGTGGTTGAAAAGAGCTATGTTCAAATGAAAAGGGACTAAATCAGCATTTTAAGCGTTTTAACATTCTCAAACACTACATGGTGCTGTTTTTCTTTTGGGTGTGATCTAAGACAAGAAGGAAAGCAGACAGCATAATCTTTTTTTGTACACTGACTCAGATGTTAGTCTATATAATTTTTTGGTGAAATGTCTAGATCATGGATTGTAAAATAAAACCCATAACTTCAATTAAAATGAATCACTTCTTTTACTTATTAAGGATAAATGTCACTGTTTTTATTTGAAAAGGTTTTTTAAGGATAATATGTCTGATTATAATATGATACTATGGAAACATTTTTGTATTTGACTTAAAAGTTCTGCATTTATTAATCTTTTACAATTTTATGACCAGCAGTAGTACATTTAATTTGAAAGGAATAGATCACCCAGAAAGGAATAGTTCACCTGACGTCATTAGAAAACCATTTTGAATTAGTTTTTTCATTGTATGGACAGACACAAATACAAACCCTCTTAAATCTACCTAGCTACCTACCTTTTTGTCCAAATAGCCCCACTTCATTTGTATCATTTTCAATATACTGTTTTTACAAACATTTATATCAATTCATATTTTCTTCTTTTTTTTTTTCAAAGGAGACATAACACAGATGAGCTGGGGTATGTTATGGTAAACAGTTTATGCATGTCTGTGTGTGTTTGTGATCTCAGACAATTCTTCGCCTCTGGCTAACAGACGTGACGTCTTATGTTAGGACACTCATAAGTGAGGCGATGAGCTGGTGACCATGCAGTGACGTATAGCTGCAATGTTGCATCACCCCTGTCTCTGGCCACAACATAATTGCTGTTGACATAAAATTGAACACATGGAGAGGGCATGTTTGTGCATTAAGCATGACTTTAGGACCTTATCATTGACGTATCTATGGTTTAGTTCTAATTGTAGTCCTGCAGTGGTTGAAAGATGGTTCTACTTTACACCACTTAGTCCTACACGTGTATGTGTGTCTCCCTATATACCACTGGCCTTGGTTTTGTTACCACATGTGTAATAATAGCCACAATTGTGTAATTTTGGGGTGGCATTGTGGCTCTGTGGTTAGCACTGTCGCCTTACAGGTCACTGGTTTGAGTCCTGGCTGGGCCAGTTGGCATTTCTGTGTGGAGTTTGCATGTTCTCCCCATGTTCTAGGTTTCCCCTAGTCCAAAGACATGCACTATAGGAGAATTGGGTTAACAAAACTGACCATAGTGCATGAGTGTGTGTTAATTTATAGTGTATGGGCATTTCTCAGTACTGGGTTGCAGCCGGAAGGGCATCCGCTGCCTAAAACATATGCTGGAAAAATTGGCAGTTCATTCCGCTGTGGCGACCCCATTCAGGGACTAAGCCAAAGGAAATGAATGAATGAATTAACAAATTAATGAATGTGTTGTTTTGCTTATTACGTTTATGCCTTTACACAAGTGTGTGATGACTGTTAATCTACTGACAACAATTAAACAAGAAGCTAATCTGGGTTAAGGTATTTTTGATTTTAATTATTAACAATTTTCCAAATTTACCATTGATACACTTCGACATGCATATAATTAATCCGTGAACATTATTCTAAATACATTTTATCCAAAATGTAATAGTTTTTTAGGGTCCAGTTTTCACAAACCAGACCATTCCTAATGGGTAAAATCAAATCAATTTTCTAAAATCAGTTGCATTGTGGAAATTTGATTATGGCTTGTAAATGTCATTTCATTTTGAAATTAAAGTCACTAGAGCTCATTTGTACAAAATAAATTTGAAACCACGTTATGATCACGTTCTTTGAAAAATGTTCACACGCAGCTACATGACACACAACTAGCCATAACATAATAAATAGGGGTGACACGATGGCGCAGTAGGTAGTGCTGTCGCCTCACAGCATGAAGGTCGCTGGTTCGAACCTCGGCTGGTTCAGTTGGCATTTCTGTGTGGAGTTTGCTTGTTCTCCCCGTGGTCGCGTGGGTTTCCTCCGGGTGCTCCGGTTTCCCCCACATGTCCAAGGATATGCAGTACAGGTGAATTGGGTAAGCTAAATTGTCCATAGTGTATGTGTGTGAATGAGAATGTGTGGATGTTTCCCAGTGATGGGTTGCAGCTGGAAGGGCATTCGCTGTGTAAAAAACAAATTCTGCATAATTTGGTGGTTTATTCCGCTGTGGCGACCCCAGATTAATAAAGGGACTAAGCCGACAAGAAAATGAACGAATGAATGATCATAATATATAAGCAAGTAATATTGCATTAAAATTCTAGTAATTGTGAGATTAATTCTCCTTTCAGGCATCATAGCTGCAATAACAGCAGCATCCCTGCTAGGATTGCTACTGATTATTACTCTGGTTTGGTGTCTTTTGAGAAAAAGGTAAGTGGTAAATTCACCTCAAATTGAAATAACAATGCAGACATTTTAAAGCTGTTTTGCAAATTATCACAGTTGGCTTTTTTTAGAGCAATCCATGCAATCTAGAGTTTTGGCTTCCCTGTGCAGTTTTATAAATGGATGTAAGTTGGTCACTCGATCACTTTGTCCAAAATAGTTTGAAAATTACTTTTGTTCAAACTATACACTATTGACATAAGACCTTCTACCCTTTACAATACCTTTTTTGTTAGATATGCTTTATGCTTGATACAATGTATTCAGTCAATCAGTCTTTTTTTTTTGTAAAAATGTCTGTGTGCCACATAATTTAAACATATATATTTTTTTATTTTGGCAATATTGTATATTGTATATTCTATAATGCAATTCCATATTTGGTCCTGGAAATTAAGTAAATTATTATCAATTCTTTAAAATGTATAGAGGCTTGTCCTTAGAGCCTTACAGTTCAGTTAATCATGTTTCAATGTTTATTACATGTATTAACCGAAATATATACACAAGAATTGGACAATAAAACTGAAATAAATAATATACGTGAATAATTCAGGGCCTCCTATTGTGACTAGTGCAGCATTAATTGTCTCGGGAATGACAAGTTCTGGTCAGTGACCAGAAACATTTTAAGCAATTTCTCCTCATCAGATTGCTAAATAATGCTCGTAGCAGAAAATGAGGATATGCTTTGGCAAAACAGGATTTGACTCCTACGAAACACTCTAAAGTGGCGAATTTATATTAAGATCAAGAGAATATATGAGAGATCATTCATGTCCTTCAAATCACTCTGTCACTTTTATTGAGAAATTAATTAAAAATTCAGTTTATACCATGCACTGAAAAATGTGATCAGAAAAATAATCATAAAAATCATAACAAAGACATCTCAAACAATTACATCTTCGTATTTAAAATGACACCTGAACTAATCATACTTAATGACAGTTGTTATAAACATACATAAAATCTCCATATTCATGATGTGCCACGTCTTATGAACACCACTTCAAGTAAAGTGCACCACAAGAGACAAATAAAATGTGATCTCATTTCTCTGTGAAATGTAATATAATCTGTATAATCAGTTTTGAGTGAGGGCAAACAAGTCTGGCATGCAAATTTTACTAGTGTTGAAGTTGGTTACCCTCACCAACAGAAAGCTGCTTGATTTGAAAGAGACCTTCTTTGTGGGCAGTGCTTTGTATATTGTTACACTATTGACAATAGACAATGGACATTTTTTGCCTGAGAAGTTTTCCTAACATTACTCCACCTTATTTCTACCAAATTTTACTTAATTGTACATGTTTAACTAGTTTAACACTTCAATATTTATACCATAAAGAGTCCTTCTGTTCTTTCCCTAGATCTTACACAGAAGAGCAGGAGGAGAAAAACAATGGGTGCAAGCTCCCTGAGAACAATGAACACATAGTATCACCTTTTAACATCTCATGAAACGTGAACAAATTAAAACATGAAATTCCTGTGCCGGATGTTTTTTTTTTCCATGTATTTCTGTCTTTAGCTGATGGTCCTGGGTACAAAGGAACTGTCTGGTTGCATGCAGCAAGTATTTCAGAAATGTTAAAGGATTGACTATTTGAAAACCAAGAGGTCTTCAAACACAATATTGCAACAGGACCTAAAATCCTAAGATGACACAAAGGAAAAAAAATGTTGTTGCATGTAACCCACCAATCAACATCAAACCTGGTGCTTTGAGAAGCAGGAGCCATCATACAATAATCTGCCAGGGTGGCCTTCCTTTGATGTCTACCGGCATGTGACATCTCTCTACAGTGCCAAGCAGACGTGGTGGGAAAACACAGCTTCTGCCAAAGGCAATGAGGACGTTTTGGTTCAGCATGGATATGTGGTGGCCTGAGATGGGTAGTTATGATGTCCCCACCCTATATTTACTATTGTGCTGTTTGACCGATTAGGGTAATGAAAGGGTACATGCAGAGCCGCGCTCTCAGTTCCCACTGTGCGTGCCACAGAACTGGCCTATTGTTCCTCAGTTTACGTGTAGGCTGACCTTTGACCTGTCATTGCTGAAGCAATCATGAGACTAAACGCCCATGTAAACCCAGTAACCCATACAAATGTGAATTACAAGAATGCTCAGACTTTCCCAAATACTTACAGTGATTACCTCACTGAAAGATACATTCAAGATTTTTGAAGATGGATTTTATGGAAGTATGAGACAATACTAATGATTGGACTTGAAACTCTGAATGATATGAAACTAATAATATTGATATTGCCATAACTGTTGCGAGACACCACATTTTCCATGTTGTTTGAGGCTTGTTACGTTTGGTTAACTAGCATGGTCTGTTTGCTGACTGACCGAATGATGCTGAAAAGCTGTAAGAGGCCTCTGATTCACTTCTGCAGTTGTAAAATTGTGAGAAAGACCCTTTTTCAGATAATTATTAATTTTATTTTATTTTATTCAGCTTAGTCTCTTTATTCATCAGTGGTCGCCACAGCGCAATGAATCACCAACTTATCCAGCATATGTTTTACACAGCGGATGTCCTTCCAGCTGCAACCCAGTACTGGAAAACATCTATACACACACATACTCTATGGCCAATTTAGTTTATTCAATTCACCTATACCGCATGTCTTCGAACTGCAAGGGAAACTGGAGTACCAAAAGAAAATACACGAGAACACAGGGAGAACATGCACTCCTCAAAGAAATGCCAACTGACCCAGCTGGGACTAGAACCAGTAACATTCTTGCTGTGAGGCGACAGTGATAACTACTGAGCCACCATGTCGCCTCAGATTAAAATGCAAATAGAAATTAAACAATGTGATTTTGATTTTGTGTATTAACTAAAGGACATGGATGAAAACTGAATTTTGTGCTGTATTTGGGTTTTGTGAACTGCTGTGTTGTGCTATTTCTGTGCTACCATGACAAAGCAAAAAGCAAAAAAAAAAAAAACATTTTTATTTTAAAAGCTACAAATTTACAAGGTAGGCTACAAAAATGGTAAAAATAAAATAAATGTACATTTATGAATGTCAAGTATAATCACAGTTTTAATTATTTTAGGATTCATGGAGTAGGACACTAAAGTTATTGGACTTGTCATGTTTATTGCTGATATTTGACATTTTTTATTTTGCCAAATAAAATGGCGTGTCACATTTTTTGTTTGCATTATAATTAAACTGATGGTGATGATAATGTGGTGAATGAATATCGGAGCTATATATTTAGAAATACCTTGTTGATGTAAAACGATGCAATGGCGTCCTCTGGTGTTCATTAAACGAAGAACCGCACGGTGTGCATTTGAAGTTCCTTGTTTTTGTATACGTACTTCCGGGTGTTAGCGCAGAGACACGTCTTGAGCTTATGAATAGATTTATAACTACGCTCCTTTTGAAAAATGTACCACCAACCCGTACTGAAAAACAGACGGACTCTGTTGGAGCGTGTGGAAAAATTTATTTCAGATATATATTTCACAGACTGCAACCTTAGAGGAAGGCAAGTGCACTTCTAAGTAAACGGGTTCAATACATACAGTTTGGTATTTAAATTGTCATGTTTTATGAAAATTCACTAATCATTTTTGTATCCCATTTGTACTGGTTTTTAATGTGAACGTTAACAAAAGACCTTTTGCCCTGTTTACTGTGGTAGATGGTTTGTTATGAGCAGTGAATTAAACACTCGTTCCCTGTGCAGACTGTTTGGGGACATTCACCCTCTTGAATCAATCTCTGTGTTCCTGTCAGAGAAGCGCATTTCTTATTCAGAGGCCATTCAACAAAACTTTCAGCCTTGTAAAGTTGGTGATTCATTTGGACCCACGTAAGTTACACATTGTTTACAGTGCATCAAACTATTTATAGGAACATAATCATTGCAAATGTTTCACAGCTGGTGGACATGCTGGTTCAAAGTAATCTTGAAGATCCCA
This sequence comes from Danio albolineatus, assembly GCA_903798035.1. NCBI lineage: Eukaryota > Metazoa > Chordata > Actinopteri > Cypriniformes > Danionidae > Danio > Danio albolineatus. Next base: position 203,372 of record CAIGQQ010004470.1, read on the forward strand.
GAGACTTGGAGAGAGAAGGAAGTCCACTTAAGATGGGAAAGTGATGGAGAGGGATTGGTATGGCAGAATCAACATCCAGTTCAGGTGAGGAGGTTGAGGGTTGGATCATAATGTCATTGACTTGCTGATGTGAACGAGTGAGTGCAATGTGAATTATTTTTCAGGGATTGACCAAAGAAGGTGAGAAGACCAGTTATATTCTGACTGAGTGCTTGAAGGACTGTGAATCTCATGGGTTAGTGCAAATATGCAGTATAGCCAAAATGTGTATATAGATATATAT
>CAIGQQ010004470.1:204054-229408 GCA_903798035.1 Danio albolineatus
GTGTGGAGTTTGCATGTTCTCCCCGTGGTTGCGTGGGTTTCCTCCGGGTGCTCTGGTTTCCCCCACAAGTCCAAAGACATGTGGTATTGTCCGTATTGTATGAGTGGGAATTTGTGTGTATGGATGTTTCCCAGAGATGGTTGCAGCTGGAAGGGCATCCGCTGTGAAAAAATATGCTGGATAAGTTGGCGGTTGATTCCGCTGTGGTGACCCCGGATTAATAAAGGGACTAAGCCGACAAGAGAATGAATGAATAGTAAATGGATTCAAATTGACAGTGACAAAAAGATAGATGTATTATGGTTTCTATTGTAGTATTACGCTTTTAAAAAAAATCAGCTGTATTTGATCAGTTTTTAACTCCATATAATAAACAATTGTGAATTATAATCAGTATGCGACTATGGTTTTAACTTGTTGCTGGGCATTAACTAAGATATAAAAAAAAAACTAAGACTAAAAAAAGCTTTTGTAGGTGTCATAGAGTTTAGTTAAATTAACTAACATGGTCTTAATGCGCATTGTTAACATACAGTACAATTGCCCGATAAGTAATCAGAGAATGTTTAATTAATATTTTACCATGTAGGCCAGGTTAACCTGAAAATGTGAACTAATTAACTTAAGTCTCCTAGCATTTTGCACTTAAAAATCTACATGTTTGAATAATAAATTATTATTTACTTTTATGTTGAAGTTCCCATAATATCAATATTGTTCATGTTCATTGTCATGATATGTTGAATTATTGAATGTAGACATATGTCTACCTCAATATTTCTTTTTTTAAGGGGGACTTTTTTTTCCATGTTTAAGTGCTATAATCAAGTCCCTGCTGCTCAATAACACAATAACTTTGTTTTGGTAAGCCTTTTTCTACAATCATGTGGAGTTAAATAGCTCCCGAGTAACAGTAATGTGATCTTTTTATGGATTACAGCCCCGTTATATTCACATCACCAATGGCAATGTTGCTTCTGAATAGATTCTTATTTTATCTTATAAAAAGTAGCATACAATTATGATAGAAAACACCCATTATGATAGAAAAACTTGTATTTGCAGGCCCAGCAGTTTCAGTGGGTGAAGAGCTGGTACCCGGGCCTGTTCTCAGAGATCAAGCACTTTGTACAGAAAGGCCAGTTTATTCCAGTTGGAGGCACTTGGGTAGAGATGGTAGGATGAAAATGTTCACATCATTTTGTTTGGAACTACTGCAAATATTAATAACATATATATTGCTTTTCTTATCAGGATGGTAACTTGCCATCTGGTGAGTCCATGGTCAGACAGTTTCTACATGGCCAGAACTTCTTCAAAGACGAATTTGGAAATTACTGTAAAGAGGTATTGGTGTACAAAAAGTACATTCGCCCCCATTAACGCTGTACATTTAGTTTATTTTCGCTTAAATTTTATCAGCGTTAATGTTAAGTAAGACAGTTGGCTACGTCTTGAAATCTTTTTAAAATAATCTACATTGTACTGAGAGAGAAATGATTAAGAAAGAAAAATGTGTTATCTCTGCACATGAGATAATATGAGGCTGTATATCTTTCAGACACAACTCACAGGCGGACCTTGAAAAGAGATAAAAAGCAGAGTAGAAAAAAAACTGAACTTTACCAAGCCTTTAAAACATGTGAAAAAAAGGTGTGATTTAGAAAGTTGTAATAAATATGTTTATGTTTGTACCCAAAGTGATTAATAATCACTTTAAGATTACTTTCTCACAATTTTCTTGGTATTTAGTTTTTTAAAAGAGATAGTTCACCTAAAAATGAACATTTATTCACCCTCAAGTGATTTTTAAACCTTTGAGTTTCTTCATTCTGTTGAATACTAAAGAAGATATATTGAAAAAAGTTGGAAACTAGTTACTTTGGGAGGTTTCCAGCTGCCTCCAAAATATATTTTTTTTGTGTTCAAGAGAATAAAGAAATTCAAACCTGTTGGGAGCAACTAAAGGATAAGTAAATGATGACAGAATTACCATTTAAATTCCCACACCTCCTGTGCTAACTCGCTTTCTATTGTATTTTTCAGTTTTGGCTACCAGATACATTTGGTTACTCTGCACAGCTGCCTCAGATCATGAAAGGGTGTGGGATCTCTCGTTTTATTACTCAAAAGCTGAGCTGGAACCTTATTAACACATTTCCAGTATGTACTCATATCTGCCCATGTGAAATCCCTATATACTGGTTGTGTATGGTGTTTAATTTCTTTCTTTCCACTAGCACAACACATTCTTTTGGGAGGGTATTGACGGGACAGCAGTTCTCACTCATTTTCCTCCAGGTAACTCCTATGAGATGAAGGGTAAAGTGGAAGATGTAAGTATACCATCATGTGGCATAACATTTTAGAAATGTCTCTAGTGAACAACCATCTCATCACTGCTTCCTTTGACTCAATACAGTTGATTAACACGGTGAGGAACAACAAAGACAAGGGACGAGCCAATCATAGTGCGTTATTGTTTGGTTTTGGAGACGGGGGTGGCGGACCAACACAGCTAATGCTTGACCGTCTACACCGTGTCAAGGATACAGATTGTCTGCCGAAGTCAGTTTCCTTTTCATGGGTGTAACACAAAACACCCATTTCCTCTTGTTTATGCCAGTGAATACAAAAACATGATCATACCCTGTGGCATATCTACTTGACACCAATGAAACTTGTTAACAGACTGAGTGGTCTTTCAGTTTTTATATTTTGATTCAGTGATGACTGTGTCATCCAGGGTTCAGATGTCAAGTCCTGATGTCCTGTTTTCTCACCTGGAATCAGACTCATCGCTCCTTTGTAGATGGGTTGGTGAGCTCTTCCTTGAGCTACACAATGGCACCTACACCACACAAGCAAAGGTGTGTGTCCATCTTCCAAAGCAAACCATAGCACGCTTCCTTATTGATTAATGAATTATATTACATTCATATTTATTGTATAGTTTAGGCTTTTATAAAGGGACCGATGATCTATTTAGATTCGAAATATGAAAACAGTTCTGAAAATAGGGTGCCACGGTGACGCAGTGAGTAGCACGTTCGCCTCACAGCAAGAAGGTTGCTGGTTTGAGCCTCTGCTGCGTCAGTTGGCATTTCTGTGTGGAGTTTGTTCTTCCTGTGTTCGCGAGGGTTTCCTCTGGGTGCTCTGGTTTCCACCACAAGTCCAAAGACATGTGGTATAGGTGCATTGGGTAAATTAAATTGTCCATAGTGTATGTGTGTGAATGAGAGTGTATGAATGTTTCCCAGTGATGAGTTGCAGCTGGAAGGGCATCCGCTGCATGGAAACATGCTGATAAGTTGGCGGTTTATTCCGCTGTGGCGACCCCAGAATAATAATAGGAACTAAGCCGAAAAAATATGAATGAATGAATAAATGAGTTCTGAAGATAAGAAAACAGACTGATTTTGGTTACTGTACCTTTACAGCTTTGTGTAAATAACCTAAGCTATGATTGGCCAACCTTTACATACAGATCAACATTATTCATTTGGATACATTTATGTTTCTCAGTCACCACCTTGATTTTTATTGACTAGGATGGGATACTATAGTCTGGTTAAGTTTACTAACAGGGCCATCATGTATTCCCTTTTAATTAGCCTTTTTTCCTCCTTTGCAGATCAAGATGAAAAATCGGCAATGTGAAACACTGCTTCATGATGTTGAGGTGGCAAGCTGTTTGGCCTTGAGTAAAAATGATAGTTTCAAATACCCAACATGCAAACTTCAGGAACTGTGGAGGCAAGTGCCCATGCATCAAAGATCGTTGTAATAATGATTAACTAGGATCTCATGTGATCTTTCCGGTAATCTTTATTATAGACTGCTTCTACTCAACCAGTTCCATGATGTGATTCCTGGCAGCTGTATTGAGATGGTTGTCGAGGATGCATTGCAGTACTATGAAGGTAAATCATTTGCTTATACTACTGTTTGCATATTTTTCTGGACCTTCAAATTTTAAAAGAATTAGTAGTCTTTTTAAATTATTAGATTAAAATTTAATTTTTGACATACCCTTATGTTATTTTAAACGTTAAATGTCATTTAAAAAAAAATAAAAATAATAAAGGTTTTCCACACAATACACGTCTTCTAATGTGAAAGCTTTGTATTACAACAATATTGAAATTTAAGTGATTGTCTAAAAGTGTTTTGCTAATGTATTTTTTCATTCATCTATGTCAAAAACATGAGGCAGCATTGTTCGCAGAGAATGAGAGAGAACGTAGCATATGCTAATTCACATCTCTGGTCATTAGAAAAGCTTTTTAGAGAACTTATCATGTACTGTTTATAATGTAGTTGGCAACATTCTCCAGAGTTGGGGAGCCCTTTATAGAAAATGCTCTAAATGAAACGCTTGGGAGAAAAAAAATATCAAACTCGTGTTGAAACAGCTAATGTTGAGTAGTTTGAGAATACTTTGATTAATTTGTATAATAGTAGTCATATTAACTGCTCTTTTGGTACTTTTTTGCCATTTTGAAATATGTCAACATTTAAAGCTAATTTTAACAGTATGGAAACAGATGTGTAAACATTCTTCTAAGCATTTCCATCCCATCCCATCATGATACACAATTTGGTGATTCTATCTGCAAAGTATGATGATTCTTACATGAGTAGTGATATCATCATGATTCATAAGATTGCCTGTTTCCTGTGTCTGTGGTGTGAATGAACTGTAGCATCAAATGATTTAATGAACATAACATTTCAGAGATACACACCACGGCATCCAGACTTCTTCTTGATGCTTGCAAGTCACTAGCGTCTTCTCCTGACAATGGTATTGCTGTGTTGAACACTTTATCTTGGGAGAGAACTGAAGTCATATCACTACCAAGGAAGGACACAGAAACAAGATTAGGTATTTTTCCAGACAAAAAAATACATTGTTGAAATGACCTTAGTTGAGGTCAACTGCAAAGATAATTGCAACTTGTGCAATGACTGTGCAAGATTATATTAAAGCACAGTAAGGCTCATTGAACCACACACTCCCATTATTGTCCACAGCCTTGGTGAGAGTGCCTAGCATGGGTGTAGCTCATGTCAAGGAGACAGCTGAGTCTGCTGAGTCTGTCTTTGCTACAATGATGGTACTTGATTCCCTTGGACAATATCCATCCTTCCATATTTTACTTTATCCCACACTTTTTCGTCATTAAATGGGTGTTCTTTGTGTCACAGGTCAATGGAACCATAATAATAGAGAATGGTCTTTTGAAGGCAACTATAGACCATTTGGGCCGTTTGATGTCACTGCTTTTAATCCAAACAAACAGGTTAGTCATAATGTAAGACCTTAGAACAGAGAGCTTCATAGGCTTGTTTAGAGTTCTTGGTGCCAGCAAATATTTTATGCTTTTTAAGGGAAACCATTTCCGAGGGTTGCTTTGGGAACCAGTTTGCATTGTTTGATGATGTACCTTTGTATTGGGATGCTTGGGATGTGATGGACTACCACCTTCAAACAAGGTGAGTCTATTTCTTGTCATTTCAGTTGGTGGGAACAGATTCTGAGCCAGAATTAAGCATGGTGGCAATTATTCTACTTTCATAGGAAGCCTGTAATTGAGGTCATTGAGCCTGCCAAGGTGCTAAGATCAGGAGGAATTCAGGCCAGTGTCTCCTTCTCACTAAGGATTAACGGAAAAAGCACTATTCGACAGGAGATTGTTCTGGATGCCTGCTGTCCCTATATCAAATTTGAAACACATGTGAGGGAAGATGAATAAGAGGAAGGTTATCACCTATGCTTAATACTTTGATCAACTGATTTCTCAAGAAACTTTTGTTTCCAGGTGGTCTGGGAAGAGGCACATAAATTTCTAAAGGTCGAGTTCCCGGTGCAAGTGCGCAGCCCAGAGGCTACCTACGAGATACAGTTTGGACACTTGCAGAGGCCTACTCATAGAAATACCTCCTGGGACTGGGCTCGTTTTGAGGTACTGGGTCTATTTTTAATTATTTATAACAGGTCATACCCATAGCTCCGTGTCTTACTAAATATTGAAAGACCTCCAAAATTAGTTGTATCCTAAATTCCACCCTGCTGTTCTCCTTAACAGACCACATTTTGTTAGTAGTAGTAAATTGTCAAGTATTGGTTTTCGCAATTTGTAGAATTGGTAAAATGTACAGAGAGGGAGCTTGCTGCCGTAAAGCATTTCTTTTAGGGCTGTGCAATATGGACAAAATAATCAATATTTTTTGAATGAATATTGCAATTGTGATTTTGGCAACTGTTTTTTTTTGCTTTTTCAAACAAGCTACATACACAGATTTTAAATGTGTTCAGTGCACAAGAAGTGCATTTCACAATGAAATAACATAGTATTAAGTTTAATAAATTAAACTGTAGTAAAATTGTTTTTAAAACAGACAACATAAAATAAATTAAGATTAACTAACCTCAAATCTAGTTAAAAACATACTGTACACAGTAGTACTAACTGCTTGATTAAACAAAACTGTAATAAATTGTCTTAAAAACAGGCAACATGAAAAATTAAAGATTAACTAACCTCAATTCCAGTCAGAACAATAAATAAGGTAAATCAAAACCACCTATTTGGTTCTCCCCCTCAACTTCGTTGTGCGTGGAGTGAGCACTGATTGGTTAACATCTTTCTCCCACTCAGCTTAGCTGTAATTGCCCGGTGTGCTGCACCAGCTCTCATTGATTAACATATTAAAATCATGCGCACAAGAATCTGAACAAAAATCTAAATAAATTAATAGATAAAATTGCAGCCTTACGCGATTTACAAATTGCATGTGCTTTTTGCGATTAATTGCACAGCCCGAATTTCTTTTAAGAACCCTTTATAAACATACAATGATAAATAGGACACCGTACTGTAAGTCAAGTATTGCAAGCCCTGGTTCTTTAGCTCAAACCAGATTAAGAACTGCATTTTTGTACTTGGTCCCATAAATGTACATGAGTTTACATTTAAAGTGTTGTATTGTAGAACAGACCTTTACTTTCCACAACTCTGTTTGATGCAAATGCTCATCTTCTTTTTATATTGTCTGTGGTTTAGGTTTCATTATCACTTCTTACTTTGTGTGTGAAATTATGGTTTATTTATTAGGTGTGGGGACACAAATGGGCTGATCTGTCTGAGCATGGTTTTGGCGTGGCTGTTCTTAACGACTCCAAATATGGCTACTCTATCCATCAAAACATCATGACCTTGTCCCTGTAAGCTACCTACTCTAAATTAACAAACAGGACCTACACATTTTCAAACAGGTTATTGAAATAAGATATTTTTTTCGACAGTTTGCGGGCCCCAAAATCTCCAGATCCCAATGCTGATATGGGGGATCATGTTTTTAGCTACGCGTTGATGCCACATGCAGGTTTGCACATCCTAAATCTAAAAATTATATGCAGTATAAACAATTCCCAGACAACTCTGAATAATGTCAGTGTGTCTGAAAAGGCACCTTTCAGGAAGCTTCAGTTATCCAGTATGCCTACAACTTTAACCACCCACTTCGTGTCCATCATGGTGTCATTCCTGAACCCTGGAGTGCATTCTCCGTAAGCTCACCTGGTGTCATCCTGGAAACCATAAAAAAGGTGGCCACTCATCAAATGTCCAGACGGTGACCTTTCCTTTTTAGTCACTTTGTCAGCATCAACTGTTTCCTTTTTTCCTCACAGGCGGAAGGAAGAGAGAATGCGCTTCTTATTCGCCTCTATGAGTCTCACGGAAGCAGTGTGACTGTGACATTATCAACTTCCCTTCTTTTACAAGAAGTCTGGCAGTGAGTACACAATGCATACTATTGTTCTGTCGTAACATTGTCAAGAACACTAATTCATAACTTACTGTTTTTACAGTTGTGATCTATTGGAGCGTCCAGATTTCAGAATTCCTGTGTCAGAGACCACCTCTGGAATATCTTTAACATTCAAACCATTTCAGATCAGATCTCTCCTCTTGAGTGTACAGTAAACCATTTAATTGCAAATTGATTATGATGCAGGTGCCTAAACCCCTTGATTAAAATCCCTAATTAGATTTTCATTTTGGAAACTTGTGCTTTATCATTAGTATGTTTTTATTTATTTCACGTAAAATTACATTTGATTTACAATACATTATATGGAACATTAACTCTTTGTTATTGAAAATGTAATTTACCTTGGCAAAGCTGAATAATAAGAGTTCAGTACATGGTAATGACATACTGTGAGTCTGAAACACTCTTGTTTATTCATTCTCATGTGAATCACTTGAGTGTAAAATCCTAGTGAAAAATTAGCCAATGCAAACACAGCACTGATTCTGACTTTACTCATGGGATCTTTAATATAAATGAACATGGGCATAGGTAGTTTAGTAACTGGCTTCATTGCATATTCATTTGAGAATTTTTGTTTCAGACAAAGTTTGAGAATTGTTTTTTTTTCATTGTATAATTTGAATAATTCATTGTGATTTACTTGTTTGTGACGACAACAACAAAAAACAATCTGATCTGAGGGGTATTGTATAAAAGTAAGATAATGGATTAAGCAGGGGTTTTGATGCTATCCAGACTTAATTTAGCCCTGAGTCACTAATTTAAGCTAAATCAAGTTACGATGGAGATTTTTTTTCATTGCTGTGAGCCTTCTCCAGAACAGGCTAACAACAACTTATTCCTAGATTAATCCTAGTGATTTATATGCTACAAAAAATGAATGTGTTTTACAGTCTCTCTATGCTCTTGGCTAGTTATAAAATATTTTCCAACTATTGGATTTAAAAATATGTTTAGATTTATTAAAAAAATAAAATGTACTCACTCTAAACTGGTTCCAAACCTATATGATTTTTATTATTATTTTTTAACACTAAAGAAGAAAAAAACTGTAACCACTGACTTCCGTAGTGTTTGTTTTTCCTACTATGGAAGTCAATGATTACAGGTTTCCAGTCATTTATAAGCAGAAAAAAAGTAAAACATGTTTGAAACAAGGGAGAGTAAATGATGAAATGATGATCTCTTTAATTTTTCACTATCATTAAAGTTTTTATGAGATTGCCCCTTGCCCTTGTTTCATTTCATCCTGTTTAGTATACTTGGCCTTAGAGAGAGAGAAAGAAAAGAAAAATGCAGGCACTGTGCACAGCAAAAATATATTTTCTTTTATTTATTTCAAAATCATTACTGAATATAAAAGGACAGGGTGGTACATTACAGCAGTTTGCAGAATTAACTTGACCTGTTGAGTCGCATCATTTGGAGCAGCATCATTTTTTGCCACGACTTTGTGGTTTCGCTACAGGATTCAGACAGAGAGTTAACATCACAAAACAACAACTCGCCAATCACAGTTTGCTTCTGTAATGAAAGGTCAATTCAAACCTTTTGTTGTGTTTTTCCTGCAGGTGGTAGAATTATTTTTATTCACTTCCTTCACACGTCTGCCTTTAATTGTGTTACTTCCAGTCTTTGGAGAAACTTAAAAACAAAAAAAGGATCTGGGGCTTCATTTATAAAATGTCACACATAAATAGTTCTCAATTTGTTCTAAGATCATTTCACCAAAGTGTGATACAGAAAAAATGTGCAAGAAAAAAAAACAAATTATAAAACATCTCTGCCTTGTAAGTGCCCCTTAGTTAATTTAATTACAATCGGAAAAAGCACACACCAATATAAGAATTACTATGCTTAATGGCCTGTTTCCACTGAGTGGTACAGTACGGTACGGATCACCTTTATCAGGCTTGCGTCCTTATTTAGGTTCAAAAAACACACGAAATAGAGTCCACAGTCAGTGCAAACCTTTCATCTGTATCTTTAAGCTTCACCAGCACATGTGACCGCTTGTTAGAAAGTAATTTCGTCATTCTGAGTTCATAATAGTCCAGAAGGTGATGATGACAATGGTTAAACGTAGCATTTTCTTCATGTTTGCTGAAACAATAATTTGCTGCTTTGTTTTTTCTGCTTCTCCTTTGTGTTTGCACGCTTCAGTCTCACGTTTGTCTGTTTCTGAAAGGATCGGGTTTCAAAAGCATGTCAATAATCAAGTGCACAGGATTGGATTTCAAAAGCACCTCAATAATCAAGTGCACGTTATTATCATCTGTTCAAGAAGTTTGTTATTTCAAATATTGACACGCACGCGGGCGCAAGTGAGAAAGCGAAACCACTAGCGCTTTAGACGGGCTCGTAAAATCTACGGGGCACAGGGTAGAATATGCTCTTCTCTTGGCTTTGTGGCTGTTCAAGATGACAACAAGGTTTGTTTGAGCTCGGGTTGAACATGGCTCGTTATTATACGTTTATATTATTTCAGTGTATTGTCTCTCGGCTGTGTATTAAACATGGTGGGTCCTTTGTTTTCATTCTGGCTTGTTGTGCGAGCAAATGTCGTATCTCTGTAAACCAATCAGCGTGCAGCTGCGCGTCTAGCTCTGCCTTTTGGTACCCTTGGTACCCTTTTGCAAAGGGTGACCAAAAAGTGGTACGGTACAGTTCGGTACGCTTTTAGACAGTGGAAACAGCCTTAAAAGCATACCGAACCATACCGTACCACTCAGTGGAAACAGGCCATAAGTGACCATAAAGAAACAAAAACTCAAATTGCAGCAAAAGTGGGTACGACTGTTCAGACCTTGATGTGGTGATACTTTTCCATGTCGAAGTTTTTATAACTTAGACACTGCTGTAAATTTAAGTGTACACACACACTCTTAAGATCAAATCTGAGAACTCACATAGCATTTAATGCTGAAAGTAGCCGTATAAATAGTAAATGTGAGATTCTAACCTTTCGAGCTTCTCTTTTCTCGTGCGTTAGGCTTTTTCTTCTTGTCTGCAGGTTCAGCCTTGACAATTCTTGTGACTTTCTTCTGCGTTTTTGATCCACTTTGTGTTTCGTGGCTTCCTTTTTTTCGCTGTACTTTTATGTTGCCCTTTTTCTTGACAGTCTTTTGTTTTTCAGTGCTGTCAGTGTGTGTCCTTTTGGCTTTCTATAGAGAAGCAGATGTCAATACACGTTCTTGTATCCATTCATGAACCCAAGTGTTATAAAATGTAACAGCCTTTCACCTTTGAATCAGTGTAATCATGATCACCTTTCTGTGTTTTCCACACAATTCTGCGGGATTTGGCACCTACCGGAAAAAGCTACATGTAACATAGATAGGAGTCAATCTGCATTCATTCCTTTAATACATCAGAGTTTTTATACCTTTAGGCACCAAAGGACCAGGATTTCCCTGAAACAGAGAAAACAATAGAAAAAATTTAACTATGCATGTTAGTGAATGGCCTTCAGATTTAGAATTAAGATTTACAAACTCATACTTTGAACCAAATTGTCCGTCCATTGTGGTCATTCAACGAGTTCATTCCATCCACAGAGTAACACCTCATCCAGGCCTGTAGAACAGAATAATCCCCCTTTGCAGGGGCATAACCCTTTCCTCCTAATGATGAAGAAATGAAGTGCATGGATACTGATGTAAACCATGATGGCTATGTATGTATATTTCCAATGCTAAGCATGTACAGTTGTGCAAAAACAGTTAATAATAATTACTTTCAAAGTAAACCAACCCAAATTCACCACTTCCCAAGGAACAGTGCGACATAATGAAAGGAGGTCTGGGGTCTCAGTCTTAACCCGCTTCTTCGCAGTTGTGTCTGTAGTCTGATTAACACAGAACAGAGCAATGATTTATGCCAAACCGAGTACCTATTAATACACTGACACAGACTGGAAGGCCAGATTCCTTCACCTCTGGAACTGGAATGTGCTTTTTGACCTTATTTTTATCTTCTGCTTTCAGCTCAAGTCCTTCTAGAACTGTTCGTGCCTTTTCAAATGGAGGGATTTGTAATCTGAAAAAAATATGAAGGAGAAACAGTCAGTTTCTTTGTCTAATAAGCAGATATAGAGTTACATGAAAGTCTTAGTAGGCCATCAAAATAAGGAAAAGTTCATGGGATTCAACAATATAAGTGAAATAAACAAGACAGTGTGATCTCATTCAAAAATTAGCAGACTTGAAAAAGGATGCGCTGATTGTGATTTTTTTTTTATCAGATTTTTCTATAAAAGCAAAAAATGACTACTTATGATTGATGGTGGGTCAACCAGTGGATCTCTAATTTAACTTAAACATGAAAAAGCGGATTACCTGAACAAGATCTCTGCTCGAAGATAGTTCCCAATCCCATTGAAAAACTTCTGATTTAAGAGAGCCTCACAAATGGGTTTGTCAAATGCCTTGTCAGATAGATTAGAAAGGACATTCTCCCTGGAATATTTAAATATGCTGTTAGTATTTTAAAAAATTATACTAATTTAAATATTTACTGTGTACAATATAAGTAGATGGAGTCACATTAGCAGGTCTGCTGCTCGTGTCAATAGCCATTGCCCACACGGTATTCACCTTCAAATCAGGGGGTTTTCTGTTGGTCAGTGTGGTGACTTAAAGGGATGGTTCACCCAAAAATAAAGATTTACACATGATTTACTTAGTCTCAAGTAGTTCAAAACATGAGTTTCTTTATTCTACTGAACACAAAAAAAGATTTTTTGAAGAAACATGTAACCATTGACTTCCATAGTATTTGTCTTTCCTACTTTGGAAGTCAAGGTTTCGAGCTTTCTTCAAAATGGCTTCTTTTGTGTTTAACAGAAGAAAGAAACTCTTAAAGGTTTGGAACAAGTAATGGGAGTGTAAATATTGACAAAGTTTTCAGTTTTGGGTAACCTATCCCTTTAAATTGTCCATCTAAAAATGGGCTAAAACTCGGTCATGAAAGGCCGGTGTCCTGCACATTTTAGTTCCAACCCCAATTAAACACACCTGGACCAGCTAATCAAGCTCTTTCAAGGTGTTCTAGAAAATTCCAGGCAGGTGTAGTGTACAAGGAAGTTGGAGCTAAACTATGCATGACACCGGCCCTCCAGAACTGAGTTTGGACACCCCTGGGCTAAACATTTTCATCCTCATGCCATTTCTGATCACAGATTACTGGGAATGACTCGATTTTGTTAAACAAAGGTAAATGTGACTGCACTATTGCTGTTCAGCGCATTGGCAAAGTAATTTTTCCTCCCCTACCTGAAGCTCTCATACTCAAACATGATGCAAGGCCCTCTGTTTTTTTGCCAGTTCCCGTTTGGTTGCCAGCTGCCAAATCTGCGGGTATCCTCAAAGCTCAGAACCCTGCGTGGAGTCTCATTAGTGTAGAACCGCAGATGGGCATGTTTCGGAAGTTCGTCTATTAAGGTGAAGCGGAAAAAGCCTGACATGCCAAATCGGAAAACCACATTCATTGGCTGTTGGGACTGCCGTTCATCAATCTTTCGTTTAACGCTTGAATCATTTTTAATGGGCGTGAGTGTAAGTCTGACTTCTTTTCCTCTGGACTGTGCTTTGATGCAGTAGGCGTCACAGCAAAATGGGACCTCAGGATTTTTATTGACTTCAGATTTCTCGACAGCTCCAGTAAACACAACCCCTTCACACATCCTGTTGACAAACAGGCTCGCTAAATGCAGCTCAGGACCTTCTGGCATTCTCAAACAGGGAATAGACTGTGAAAAAAAAATGTAAACAAGAGGCCAGATGTTGTTACAACAGTTAATTGAAAGTTTTTTACAAATCTACTGACAGGCTTATAGCTTTAAATGTTTTTTTTTTTTACTTATTGTAGTTGTCATTTCATCAAAATGAATGCAATGGAAATGACAGCAATGACCAATTCCATCACAAGAAAACGGTTTAAACATAAATTAGTTTGTTTAATAGCAATTCTTTGCAAATGTCAACCTTGCCATGAAAAAAAAAACGTTTTCTCCAAAATACTTAACCAATTTTGAAGTTTTTTGTGCAAGCAAGCATTTTCAAACTTATATTTGATTTACCAAAGTCACACAAATGGCAATTTCACATTTGTCACATCCATAACGACACATTTTCCAATGCAAAAATATTAAATAAAATCTGTCAATTTGTTCTATAGAGAGCCAACTCTTATCCTTTTGATTATCATTATTTCTTTTGGGTTGTGCAGTTTAATTCACAGAATTTCTGTTCTGGAAAATGTAAACATAAATTTCAATATAATGTTAACATACTTTCTATGTGAATTTGTGTTTAGAGTTTTGACTGCAAATGTCGCATCCATAACGCTGGAATTGCTCCTTAGTTAATTTAAGATGAGGGTAGTTTGTAGTACTGTTTTTACATCGTCCTGTTTATGACTGTATACGTGTCAAATATGATAAATTTAAAGTTCGTTAAACTTGAGTGCACAGATGAACATGTATTAAGAGCATCGCTCAAGTGTTCTGTGAGGGCTTCTCATGTTTTCCTGCACTTAAACGATACTCAATACTATGAACGATACTTACACTTATGCAGATCGTGAACTGATGCATAGCGACTTAAGCTCCATAATATGATGTGGATATAATATAGTTTAGTAAATCGCCAATATATTTTTAATAAAATCGTGCACAAACCTACCTTTGCACTCCTGAAGATAGTTATACAATCCTGGAAACGCGCCCCTTTATGAAACTAGCGAAAGGCATTGTGGGAGTTGTAGTTTCTTTTCTTATTTCGGCTGTGCATATGAATACCTACATTCAACTCTAAATGCTCGAAAATATTTAAAACACAATATAAGTGGAGTTGGGAAAACGATAATATAACATTTTATCCTTTAAGATACGTAATGAGTAGTAGTAAATAGGATGAGAAATTCAGCAAATTCTTATGTGTGCCTAAACATTCTCAAGGCCAAGGGGTAATAAACAAAAGAAATAAACGAATTATTCAACATAATTCAAACAGTAATAATTGGGTCAGTGACAAATAGGGTGCGGCAAGATGAGAAAATAAAAAAAATTTAAAAAAGATGATTTAAAAGCATCCATGTATTTTAAAATGCACAGATTGTGTTCATGTTGATTTTATGTAATTAAAACTAATATTTGCACCATTTTTTACAAATGTTAGGCTTGAATGTACCTGAAAATGTCAAATGGTGTAACTGTCAAAACATTGGAAAAATTAAATATTTTACTCCTCCTAGAAGATCTGCAAGTGTACTCACAGAAATAAAGCATTCATTTTAAAATATCAAACCAACATTTATTTTATTTGCGTTATGTCTAAATGTACATTTTAATGAGTTTTTGCAATATTTGACCGGACACATGCTAAAAACAAACTTGATTTCTAAATAATCTTTGACCAATTATGTACAAATTGTTAAAAAACACGTTATTACACTAAAGTAAGTGTTTTAAATTGTATTTCACATTATCTCCACGTATATAATTCTATTTTTATAAAAAATATTGGTTACACCAATTGACACAAACCAGTTACACCACCTGACCGTGTTGCTTCAACAGCCAAAAATGACTGAAATTGACAGTGAATATCAAATACGATAGTTAACAATTTAAGCTGAAGTGGTTTTACTTTCTTTTAAATGCTGACCAAAATGTCTGACAACAAGAAATCATCGTGGTGATGAAAGGTGTACTTATGTCTCATATTATAATGACAGTTGAGGAACAATATCTGAGGGGGTGTGATTGTCATTGACAAACGTGTTCACAACCATGAAACAATGTTGCTGAACTTCAATACATAAAGTAATTACATCCTTTCCATTAAATCTGTGTCCATCATCAATAGAATAATAATACTAAAACAAACATGTGTAGCCTTTAACATCTTTTACATCACCCTGTTTTTTTTTCAGTTGGTTGAAGTAAAATCAAAAAAGTAGTTGATATTACAAAGAAGAAAAAATATCCACTATTTTATTTTTAGTTTTATGCTATTTAGGAGCAATTTGCCAAACACTGACAGGTACATAAAAGCTGCTGCCGCTCTGGATGTTGGTTCTAGGATTGAGAGCCAATGTTTGCAAACATACATGACTGACTAATGGTGGCATACAGCGAGATATAGAAAAACATTTTAATGAGTTTCCACCAAACGTATCTACAACCTATTTTTTATTTTATTTTATAGATAAATTAATTAATTTAGCACCTCCTGACTTTAATACTTTTTGCCATTATAGTTAATCCGATTCACCTCCAGTTGTTACTAATAATAGTACAACAACGGTGAGCACATCAAGTATGAAAGCCTCCAGAACTCAAGGCTGTGAGCACCCAGTCAGCAGAGGCTCATCAAAATTGTTACCACTCCTATGTTAAATTTGAACTCTTTTAAAAGTTTTTCCCAAGTGCTGCTTCAACAAATTTCTAAACATAATAGTTTTAATGACTAAATTCTAATAACTAATTTCTTTTTTGTCTTTGTCATAATGACAGTACATAATATTTCACTAGTTATTTCGCAAGATACTAGTATTCAGCTTAAAGTGACATTTAAAGGCTTAACTAGGTTAATTAATAAGGTTTTTTAATTCTTCACTTTTGCCAATTGATGAAGTTTTTTTCCTCGCCGCTGTCGCCACTGGCTTGCATGGTTCGGGACTTGTAGGGCTGCGCATCGATGGATTAATCTTCAGTGTTTGGACTCTCAGCAATTAACTAAACTGAACTTCAACACTGAACACTGGACTGACACTGTTTCAATTGTTTATAATGCATGTGAAGCTGCTTTGACACAATCTACATTGTAAAAGCGCTATACAAATAAAGATGAATTGAATTGAATTAGGTTAATTAGGCAAGTAAGATTTTTTAGACAAGTCATTGTATAACAGTGGATTGTTTGGTTGACAATCGAAAAAAAATTTAAGGGGGTAATAATATTGACTTTAATATTGACAGGGCTAAGTTAGCATGTTTGCCTTACAGCAAGAAGATTGCTGGTTCGGGTCATGGATGGAGCAGGAGGCCTTCTTGTGTTAAGTTTGCATGGGTTTCCTCCAGTCAAAAGACTTGTGGTATAGGTGAATTGGAGAAACTAAATTGGCTGTAGTGTATGAGTGTGTGCGAGTGAAAGAGTGTGTCCATTATATTAGGTGAACTGAAACATGTATTAACATTTTAAAAAAACATTCATGTTGAGCGACATAATAGCAACATAATTATATTATCCTAGGTTTAATGAGCTTTAATAGTAAGGTTGTGGATTAAGCACCACCTTCTCAATAAATAAATAAATAAATAAGTAATGCAACACTATGAACCCAAAATAGTTCCAAATGGTAGAATCATTTATATAGCATTTTTAATCAGCATTATGAACTGATGATATTTGACTAAATTGGCCCCCAACAGAAAGATGTGTAATTGGAGTCAAATGGTGTAACCAGTTACACCGCTTGACATTTCACCTTAAAATCAATTTTGGAAGGCATTATTAAAATACCTATGTAAGCACATGGACTTGGTGGGAATATATTTTAAATGTAATTTTTAACGATAACACTTATTTTTATAATAATGACCAATTATACTGTACTCTTGGGGTCTTACCATTTGACACGTATATAAGAATATCTGACCACTCATTAAAAAGGTCAGAATATCTCACATTTTAAAAAGAGTTAATATCCTTTGCATGTAGCAATTAGTCTTATCAAGGGTCCTTCTCTGTGATACAGTTTCCTGTCTCATGGTCTTCTGCACAATATTAACAAAAATGGGGCTGTGGGCTCAATAAATGGGGGTTACACCATCTTGACACTTTATATCTTGACATAATTCCCCAAATTATTATTAATATTTAGAAAAATTATGCTATATTTACCTTTATTTACTATTAAATATGTCTAATATAAAATTATGCCAAACTAGCTGATATGATGTTTCATTGAGAATTTCACCTTTTTTAAACAAGATAAACTATTTGGTACCAATTTGTTTTGGTTACACCACGTAGACATTCTTGTAGTAATCCCCTAAAAAATATCTTAAAATGGATTAAAACCCCCAAAAAATAGACTTGGCCATTTGCTTATTTATTTTGAAACTGCGACCTTTTTGACTTCATTTAAATCACATGGACACAAAAAAATGAGCGTCACGTCATTGACCCAATTATAGATTTGGCAGGAAAACGGTCTAAATAATATGTTTTTATATTTTAGGATAAATTTATTACAGACTTTTGCAACAAAACAACAAAAAATAGCCAAATAAAATTGCAAGTAACTTAAAATATGAAACTGATGAACACAGAACTGTTATTTTATTTGTGTGTTCAAACACATTTTATTTCTTGCAGTCACATGGTAATATATATAGTTGTTATGAGAGA
Organism: Danio albolineatus; assembly: GCA_903798035.1. Lineage (NCBI taxonomy): Eukaryota > Metazoa > Chordata > Actinopteri > Cypriniformes > Danionidae > Danio > Danio albolineatus. Next base: position 222,318 of record CAIGQQ010004470.1, read on the forward strand.
GGGTTGAGTAATGAGAGAAAAATACTTTACATAAAAAAAACAACATTTATCTTATTTTTATAAAACCACAAAGTAATTTATATATACAGACAGATTCTGTGCATGTGTTTATTTCAGCAATGGGATTTTTTAAAAAGCTGGTTCACTGTAGCACATTCATCATAGTCTGAGCTTGTTTGAGTTCTGGAAGACAAAAACAAGAAAGGCACAGTTATTATCATTGTTTGCATTTTATTTAAATAAGTATTTGTTCAGACTGCTTATTACCAGCATAAATCTGTTTACCTAGAAATTTACATTTATAGCCCCTGTGAAATTAAAAGTTTTTTTAGATGTTAGTTTCAGTTTGATAGTTTTAAAGATATCTATAAACTAGTGTGCTCCAAATCAAAGACAAAATTTGCATTTATAAGCATGGGCGTAAATCCTGGGGGGAAGAGATATGTCCCTTCCCACCCGAGGGGTTGTCCCTCCCCTTCCTCACACTGGTTTGGTCCACTGCCTGTTTTCCCAGTTTATTTTACCTACTGTGCACACACACACACACACACACACACACAGGTGTGAGGCTGCGGCACAATTATGTTTCAAACTTCTGTAAGGGGAGGGTATTTTAATCACTTTAAGTAAAGCAATTCTCTTTAATGTTGTTAATAAAGACTCATTCATAAATTATTTGCAGTAAAAATGTAGTTAATGTTAGCGCTAGTTAGTTGCAAAGTGCACTGCAGCTTACGCGCCAAAGCCATTTCCCATGCATTGTTTTATTAGTGACGAATTGGCATAATGTTAACAACATAAACGGCCACATTTAGCATATTGTTTAGCTGTGCATTTGCTAAATGAGCACTGTGCTACGACTGAACTGACCCCACTGAAATTTTGTATAATGAATTTCCATTCTGTTCGTACATGACTTAATTCGAAACAACAATTTTAACCTTTTTTAATTCCTTGTTTTTATTGTTGTGATTATTTTTATACGTACTTTATGTAAAGCACTTCAAATTACCATTGTGTATAATCTTGCCTTGCACAGACTAGATAAAATGACAGAGAAAAGGAAAGTGGACATAAGATCATTTTTTAGTGCACTTAAACGCCAATAAATACAAAAAGTTCACATATTAAGGCAATTTGGATTTAAGAGGTGCTAATGAAAAACTAATGTCACAATGTTAATCACAGGCAAAGGGGAAATAAATTATTGAGGGACAGGCAGAGCAGGGTCAATCAGATGTACAGTGTCAGGTGAGGGTGTTAAGGGGTAACGACAGAATTTTTATTTGGATGAGCAATTTCTATAATGTTAATCGTATAATGAGTATATAATGAGTTGTGGCTGTTCAGCAGATAAACATCACAGGCTGACCAATTTACAGTATGATCTGTCAATTTAACAAGTGTAATGTAAACAAGTTAGTTATTATGAGTTTAGAAAACATCTTTTCCTGCATTTTTTCAGCTTCAGGAGTCAGTCTGTTGACAATACACAACATGAATAATTTTAAGAAAAACCTGCTGTCATTGAACCAGAGAAAAAAACTTTGAACATAACCATAATGATTTAGTCTCAATGCTGCAATAATAATGATAGAACCAAAGTTTTTAACTTTATAAGATTTTGTGTCCCCTCAAAAAAAATGCTGAAATTATATATTTTTTGTCCCCCCTAGTGTTAAATGAGATGTTTATAAGATACAAACACCTAAAGCCTGCAGTCACTTCCACCTAAATGGATCAATGTTTTTTTTTCACATCACCTCACACTTCAATCAAATGCTCTATTAGTTTTGGTAAAAACATGCACTCGTTTTCCATATTAAATTGAAATATTTGTAAACGGCACATACAGAGCCTATGTTTCCTTTACAAATGTTATTGAGAACATTACATATTCTATTCTAAAACATAAAATCATTTACAAAAGCTAACACATATTCTAATATCATATTTAAATCTTATAAATAAATAAATAAATAATGAGGCTATTTATTAAGAAATGAAATTTAATAGTTATTATTTATTAGAAAATGAAAAAACAAATACTATACTACAATACTTCAATAATATTAATGATGATCATGATGATTATTATTATTGTTAATAATAAGTAGGATATTGTTTATTTATTTAAATTTTTTTGAAAAGTCTACTTTTACAATTTGACATTACCAACAGGCTCATGTCATATACAGTAGGCTACATTTCTTAATAAATAACCTACTATTAAATGAAAGCATTAACGTATGCTGTTTTTTTTTCTCACAAGCTTTGGAGCAATGACTCTAAATATAAATATATATAAATATATATAAATATATAAATATCTAAATATAAATATAAATATAATTATAGTTGCAAGTGCAGAAGTTTGCGACGTAGTTTGCGAATGTTTGTTGGAACGACAGATTTAGGAAATGTCAAATCAATGTTCGGAATGTGCGACCTTAGTAGGCTAACGATGGTTTCGGAAGCACACCCCAGGTTTGAGCTTCCAGACCTGTTGCTATGACAACAACTCTCAGATAAATTTCAAACACAAATATCCTGCATTGTATCAAATCATCAATAACAAAATCCAGCTAATTGAGTACTCCACGTACATAAAACAGACCCCCGAGATCTGTTTATTAGGACTACTTCAGAAATCTTACCAATTTTAGCCATATTTGACTGACAAATACCACAATATACTTAAGGTGCAGTAGGTGATTGTCTTCAGAAACATTTTTATTGTGCTGGTTGAAAGTCTCTTCACATTCCAATAGTAATGATTACAGTAAATGATCTAAATATGTTTATATGTATTTTCATATTCTGGGTAAGGCATATATTTAAAAAATGTTCATCCAAATTAAATATTGTCAGGCCAACATTTCCCATAACTGTCCCAAACTGTCTGTCAGCAAATGCAGATTTGAACAACCATAATCAATATTGGCATTACTTTTGCACGCTGGGGGAAGGATGGTACCATGGCTGAAGTATTTCTTTAGTCATGCAAAAGAATTTCAGCCCGTCATGCAAGGCTTATGTAGAATGTTTTGTTGTTACAAATGGGTTATATGCACAAAAGTGTTGTTCAGCCACTGAAATCTTCCGGTGATAGATTGATGTGACTTTTTTCAGTTTCATAAGGGACCATTTATAGCACCGATAATCTAGATTTTTATTTAGTTTAACAACAAAACATCAGTAAATGGCACTATTCCGTCTAGCCTGCTTTATTGAGCTGAAGTTGCTTTTATCTTCACATCACATTGGTTCATTTTTGAACAATGACCACCTGTGCCGTGGTCCCTATTTTACTTACCATGCAACTCTGAACATTCGGTCTGAAATAGCATGCAAGTATGGCTTAGTAATAAATGTAATTTCTGCACGCCGCCGGCCAATCACTAAGCGGAATCGCTTTAGCACAGCATTTGAGAGAGGACTGTCTGCTGTCAACTTCAAGGTGCATGCATTTGTAATTCAAGAAGCATGGCTCAGTTTATGCTAACTGATTAGCTTTGTGGCAGATCACCTACTGCACCTTTAATGCATGACATCAAGTATACTTTGTGAGCTTTTACTAAAATTAGAACAAATTAAAAGGAAATTATATGCAGTAATTCATTCATTCATTTTCCTTCTGCTTATTCATTAGGGTCACCACAGCGGAATGAACCACCAACTTATCTAGCTTGTGTTTTACACAGCAGATGCCCTTCCAGCTGCAATCCAGTACTAGGAAACATCCATACACACTCATTTACACTTAAACTTAATAAACTTAGTTTATTCAATTCACCTATACCGCATGTCTTTGGACTGTGGGGGAAAACCACAGCACCCGGAGGAAACCTACACGAACACAGGAGAACATGCAAACTCTGCACAGAAAAGCCAACCGACCCAGCCAGGACTTGAACACAGACTTGAAGCAGCGACCTTCTTGCTGTAAGGCGACAGCGTCTGTAAGTCACTGTGTCGCTCCTATTATATGTTATTCATTCATTCTCACCTGTTAGCAATACTCTGAACTTGTCAGCAGTGATGGAGACAACAGTGGTCTCTGAGGAGTCTGTCAGGGGGTCCTGAGCCTGAAGTCTCAGCTGCACTGTAGGTTCATTCACTTGCTTTAGCTCACTGGAGCTCAGGGTGTAATCAACCCGCCAGTTTACTGTTTGCAGGCGACCCACTGACAAATTACAAACCAGAATATTGCATTTAAAGAAGTAGTCTGGGCTGCATCAATTTATCTTTTTTTGGCAGTACTCACAGCGTAGGCTGCTCTCCCTCAGCTTTTCCTGTAGAGCGCTATGCTTATCCTCATACGATTTACACAATCCTGTGGAGTGCTCTAAAAATGAACATAAATGTTTTTATTTTTTAAAAAGTTTAAAAAAAACTGTCATCAAAAAGAATGAGTGCATATCCTTACCTTTAGGCAGGCCAAGCTGTTGTAGTTCACTGGAAAGAGATTCACTGTCTACATCATGCTTCGCAGCGCTGGACAGAATGAAACTCAGCACAGCTATGCAGGCTTTAATATCTCCACTATCTAGAAGAGAACATGTATTTATGGTTATTGCAGTTAATTAACAATATATATATATAAATATATATATATATAAATAATTTAATAACAATAATATTACAAATCCGATCAAATCCAATAAAAAAAGTATATATATTTTTTTATATATTTCAACTACTCGCCAAGACAAAGTTTCATACTTTAGTTAAATTGGATGTACTTAACTCAGATTAAAATAAATAAAGCAACACTCCACTTTTTTTGGCAGGAAATGGGCTAATTTTATAAGTTACAGTTGATGCAGTTGAGTTTTACCATTGAGCCAATCTCCAGGTCTAGCAGGACCACTTTTATCTTAGCATAAATCATTGAGTCAGATAAACCACTAGCATCTCGCTCAAATTAAAACAACAACAAAAAAAGTTTGGGCTAATTTTACAAGTCCCCTAGAATCATGCAGTTGAGTTTGACCATTCAGTCAATCTTCATGTCTGGCGGGAGCATTTTTAGCTTAGTTTAGCATAAATCACTGAATCAGATTATACCAGGGGTGCTCAACCCTGTCCCTGGAGATCTACCTTTCTGCAGATTTCAGCTCCAACCTTGAACAAACACACCTGAACCAATTAATCTGGACCTGAATCACACTTGATAATTACAGGCAGGAGTGTTTGATATGGGTTGAAGCTGAAATCTCCAGGAAGGTAGATCTCCAGGAGAAGGGTTGAGCACCCCTGGATTAGACCACTAGCATCTGGCTTAAATTTAAATTTTTATAATTTAATGCAAGATATGAAAGTAAAAACTTATTCAATACATCAACTAAACTATAAAGGTATATCAACAATACTAAAACTACACTGCATGTGTAGGCAAATTAGTAAGAAATATGGCATAAAATAAAATTAAAAATGCCAAGACGTTTACAGGCGATGCAAAAATCTGTTTTCAGCCAAAGTTAAAGATTTTTAACATTTAGTAGTTGAGAACTCATCATTAGCACTTATACATTGCCTTTTCTTAACGATACAAATTTAATTGCCTTGATCATTCCAAGGGCTTTAGCATTCAGATTTGCCTTTGCTGGCATTTAATGCTCACTTTAGGGTAAACTTTAAAAACACTAACTTAATGTTAATCTTAAACAAAACTACTATCAATTTTCAAACTGTACATTTTAATGTGAGCCCAAAATCCACTCATAGCATTTAAAATTACAAATATTATTTCCAATACATTGTTATATTATGTGTAAGGAATAAGGAATTGATGGGCCATTGAATTATTAGATGTGTGCATTTTTTTTTAAATAATGCAATGGACAGGATCAATGATTCTACTTATACTATGGATATTACACCTAAAAAGACATTGTATCCAACAGTAGCTCTATTAATGCCAAAACTATGTTGCTGACAACAAATGAACACAGTTAATGTTGCAATTCTTAGATAAGGAGTATGTTGTTTTATAGGTGTCTTTAGGTTTAGGTTATTTGAAGAAATGAAAGCCATTTTGCACAGTGGCTTGAAACTGTAACTTACTCAGAACCTTAGAATGTTCATCAGTCAGCCCGAATCAATCATTCAACATGCTCATTATAAACATAAAATATCATTCAATATTTAATGTATTGGATTTTTAGATAATCTTTTTATCAGCCATAACACAAAAACTCTTTTAATTTTATTAGTATGGCCAGAATAACAAACTTAAAAATGTATAACTGTTTTATTTCATTATTAAGATAACATGAGAAAAAAAACTGGGTTTTACTCACCAAATTTGGCATCTGATGTCAGTTTTGAGACTTTGTCATACTAAAAATAGATGATTCTCTATTAATTAGATGCATATGCATAGTAGACCTTAATTTTGTCATAACTGCTGTATCGAATGCTATCTTACATCAATGCCTTCATCAAGCAGATCTTTAATAACTTGCACGCATAGAAGTTTCATCTTGACACTAGACTGTGAAGAAAAGGAGTGAAGAACTTACATAACATACTTACAACTTGTGCTTATTGTTAGCTTTTACAGAGAATATCAAGAGGCATAGCACCTAATACATTTAGGCAAATCATACTTACTATTCTAGCTAAGGTACTAATTTCTGCAAGGACCCAGTCAGGACAGTCCAAATCGCCACAAAATCGGAACCTCTGAAATACAAGTAGAAAACGTACGTTACGGGCGTTTGGCGTTGGCGTTGGCGTTGGCTATCCACAAAATTACTGTGAATTAAAACGAATAATTCTCAAAACAATGTCATCTGTAATTGTACTATATTTGAAATTCGAATAAACCAATAATCAGATACATACCATTTTGTCAATCGCAATCAGCTGCTTGTCCTCTTCTTCTTCCCCGGTTTCTGTTTCGGCTTCGTCTGCAACAAACCAGCTTGTGCCTCCTACTGGATTGGAGTTTCACTGCGTTTTATTGTTGATATATGATTTAGGGAAGCAAAAGAAAAAATGTAAATTGATTAATTCAAAATATGTATTAATTTAGCAGCATTTTACATAAAAAAAGAAAATACCTACAAAAAAGAAAAAAAAAA
>CAIGQQ010004470.1:233868-254566 GCA_903798035.1 Danio albolineatus
ACACACACACACACACACACACACACACACACACACACACACACACATACGCACACACACACACGCACACACACACACAGACAAATTAGTACATTCAGTTCACCTATACCACATGTCTTTAGACTGTGGGAAACTGGAGCACTTGCACCAGTGCAGACACAAGGAGTACATGCAGACTCCACACAGATATGACAACTCGCCCACCTGGTACTTGAACCAGCAAGCTTCTTGCTTTGAGGTTACAGTGCTAACCACTGAGCCATCATGCTGCCCTTTATTGAACATTAAAGAAGATAATCTGAAAAATGCTAAAAGTTTGTAACCATTGAAGAAATACCGTTGAGGTCAGTTGTTACTGGTTTGCAGCTTTTTTCAAAATATCTGTTCAACATTGCACAAGGTTGGCCAGAGGAGAACTTCTTCACCATGGCAGGGCCTGTTTTTTTTTTTTTTTGCATCGTTTGGTGAACCTTTAGTTCCTTGCCACTGTTGCCTCTGGCTTGCCTGGTTTGGAATATTGAAGCAGCGCATCGGTGGAGTTGCTCTGCAGTGGATCTGCCTTTAGCACAGTGACATTTGCATTACACTGATCTGAATAAACTGAACTTCAACAGTGGCATTTATGCTAAATTGAAATTGATCAGTTTTAATTTAGAACTACACCAGGATTCTACCCTGCTCCCCTGCCTGCCTGACTTGCTGGAATGTTCCATAATTTAATTATTTTATTCTATATTATTCATCTATGTTCATGTGCATTGTAACAAAACATTAGATGCAAAGATGAATTGAAATTCAACAGAAGAAAAAACATTTAAACAGGGAACAAGGGATAAGAGAGTAAATTATGACAGAACTTTCAGTTCATAATGAATCGTCCCTTTAAAGTTTAAGATCAATTTTATAACTTGCTGTCTTTTTGAAATAATGGCTTAGCTCTTCGGTGTTTGGACTTTCAGCAGTGAAAATTAAACCACACTGAACTAAACTGAACTTCAACTCTGAAAACTGTGCAGTTTCCATTTTCTAGAACTTCTATGTTAAACTGCTCTGACACAATACACATCGTAAAAGCGCTATAGAAATAAAGATGAATTTAATTGAATGAATTTTTCTACTTCCCACACCACTAATTTGTCCCAAATGGTCATTTTGACTCAAATAGTGCTAAGCAGAAAATATACATCTGTGAGGCTAAAAATGTTTTGTGAGCAAAATGTAATTTGTCAGTATTTCTATTTGTCTTACTTTAGAATAAATATTAGCAAAATTAGCCGATGTGAGCAGAGGAGCTCTGGTTGACACAGAATGACCCCTTTAATATTTCAGTTTTAATATTTTTTGTTGTACTTAATTACTTTATTATTTTTTAAAATAATCAATTAATGATTGTACATAAAATTATAGTAGTTTTAGTAATTTAATTAGTAATGTCATTGCTTAAAAATGTTTTAATTTCAGTGAGCAGTCAATTTCTTATATTTAATTTATATTTACTATTCTTATAGTTTAGTTTTTTCCTCCATATATTTTTCATTTTATTTCAATGTATAAAAACTCGATTTTAACTAGTTTTAAAAATATGAACGAGACGTGTCCCCTTGTGTTTACACTAGATGGAGCAATAACCTCATTTACAGCAGCGACTGTTGACCAGTCAAAGCAGGCCACATAGACACTGGCATGAATATTTCTAATCGCACTTTTACATTTGTCAGTATGAACAGTCTATGATGTGTAAAAATCATATAGCATCACGCTTATGTCATACTTATTAAAGATAACAGAGTTACTTCAACGTCAGTTTTTTTAAGGTTTCCCCTCTTCTCTTTGGTTTATTTATTTATTTACTTGTTTGCGTCGTGCGCAACTGATGGACTCCAGTTTCACTTAATGTGGCTCGGGGCAAATAAAGCATTCAAATTGTCAGGCCAATCATAATGGAGTGGGAGTATTTTCAGGAGAAATGATGCGCTCGTGCGCTCTGTGTGCTTCTTGCGCGCGCTGTCCCTCCCAGCAGCATCAAAGCAGCAGCGATCAGTGCTCGAGCACTCCTCAGGCACCTGCAGGTAAGGATGCAGATTCAAATTGTTATTTCTTAATATCTTCAAAAGAAAGACAGTGAGTTTGTTGATCCGTATTTTGCTGTTTGCGTAAAAGGGTGCATTTGCTTAATTGTTGCAGTGCTGTTTGTGTTGAACTATGGTCTGTTGAACTGTTTCTGATGCCGATGCCGTTTCCAACCTGTCGCAATTATCAGATGCCATTAAAGGAATGTTTGATTCTCTGGCAGTTTAATGTTTCAAAGTTTAACGGGCAACGCTATTTCTTTACAATCTGTATAATGATTCCTTTTTAAAAATGGGTTCTTATGTTATAGTGTTGATCCTTTGCTCTATTCGTTATTATTAGTATTTTGTAAATAAAATTGTAAGAATCAAAATACATACAACATACATTTAATAGGGTTAAATGAGTCACCATACTTTTGTACTGTAGATTTAGAAATACTTAAAGGGACAGTTCACAAAATAGACATTCTGTCATTTACTCATCCTCATGTTTTTCAAATCTGTTTGACACCCCTCTTGTACCACAAAAAATAGTCACATTCCCATTCATGGTATGGAGAAAAGATGCACTGAAATGACAGCTGACTGAGGCATCAGTCCCCATCTCTATTTGTGGTTTGTGGAAGAAATGGGTTTGGAATGACACAGTGGTCAGTAAATGGAAAATGATTGGGTGTGTTGTCCCTTTTTTTATTTGTGAACCTGATGGAAATATTCTCCAAGGTTGCTGCTCTTTATTGGGATCGATTCCAACCATGTGTGTAAAGCACATTGACTCACTTGTTGTTTAAAGCTATTCCAAACTAAAACGTAAGAAGTCGCTGATTATGCATGCATATTTATGCATAAACAGATGCATGTTTTAAAAGTCAGATCAGATGTGTTTAGCGAATACACAAGTGCACTGATCATTCTACATTTTTTCACACTTTGAGACTTCCTGCTGTGCAATGCATATGTGTGTTCTGATAAATAATGTGCACAAATCTTTGCTGATGAAAGCATATTCTTCTGTTCTCTCTCACACAGGGTTCTAATGGTCTGTGACCTCTGTAATTGAGGAGCTAGCAACTATGTGATTTTGCTCATATTCCATCATCTCATTCGCTGGCGTCCTTCTTCATTTGTCCCCCAAAACTTCCAGGCGAATCCAATGGTCTCCTTGAGGTTGGACTTTGATAGCTGGTATGCAGTTGCTCCACTGAGGGGCACTGATGACCCCCTTCGGTTATTGCGCTCGGACCCTGCTGGCTTCCCACCTTTGTAACTGTGTCCTCACTGCTGCTTGTACATCTGGATCCACTTCATGTCACCATGTTGAGTGCCTTTGTATGGTATGGCTGTCTTCTTCTAACTGGGGTGACTAGGTCCATCAGCCAGCGTACAGATCCTCTGACACCTCCTGCTCCTGAATATGCCCATTCTATACGACTGGATGGCGACATCATCCTGGGTGGTCTTTTCCCAGTGCATGCTCGGGGCGAACGGGGTGCTCCTTGTGGGGAACTTAAAAAAGAGAAGGGTATCCATCGGTTAGAGGCCATGCTTTTTGCCATCGACCTCATCAATAAAGACCCTGACCTGCTGCCCAATGTTACCTTGGGGGCGCGCATTTTGGACACCTGTTCGCGAGACACTTATGCCCTGGAACAATCGCTTACCTTTGTGCAGGCCCTCATTGAACGTGATTCTACCGATGTGCGATGTGCTAGCGGTGAGCAGCCCATCTTTGCCAAACCGGACAAGATCGTTGGTGTGATAGGTGCAGCAGCTAGCTCAGTCTCCATAATGGTGGCCAACATTCTACGCCTGTTTAAGGTAATTTCTGTCTATGTTTTACTATCGCTGGCTTTGCATCAAGGACTAGAATAACCTTATTTAATTTGGTGTAGTCCTTAAGAAGAGTCGAATGAACTTTGATAAGAGAGGAGCAAAATTTGATGCTATAACAACAAAATACATTTTAGGAATGGAATATATGTCAGTAAACTGTACTGAACATAATTTATGTTTTATAAGAAAAAAAAAGTTTTTTGTTTTAGCAATGTCTGGAAATAAAGACATTGGGCATGGGCCGGTATAAGATTTTGACGGTATCAACCTTGGATAAAAATATCACAGTTTCACAGTATTGTAATTAATGCTCTAAACTATATTATTTTTAAATATCTGGGTAAAAAAACAAACAAAAAAAATCCCCTTTGAATATTTGAACATTTTATTTTGAGAAACATTTAAAATGTTTTGGAACAGTTAAACAAGTCAGGCTAAATAATTGAAATTAATCATTGACTTCAGCTGTCGGGCCTCACGGTGGTTCAGTGGGTGGCACAATCTCCGCCTCAGCAAGAAGGTCACTGGTTCGAGCCTCGGCTGGGTCAGTTGGCATTTCTGTGTGGAGTTTGCATGTTCTCCCTGTGTTCGGCTGGGTTTCACCTGGCGCTCCAGTTTACCCCCCAAGTCCAAAGTCGTGGTAAAGGTGATATTGGTAAGCTAAATTGGCCCTAGTGTATGTTTGTAAATGAGTGTGTATATATATTTCCCAGAGATAGGTTGCAGCTAAAAGGCCATCCGCTGCGTAAAACACATACTGGATAAGTTGGCAGTTCATTCCGCTGTGGCAACCCCAGATTAATAAAGGGACTAAGCTGACAAGAAAATGAATGAATGAACTTCTGCTGTCTACATTAGTTTCTAAAACACACATTTCTTTGCAATTTAAAATTGCATATTTGGATAACTTTTCTGCTGGAAATACTGTTGTCCTCAAAAAAAAAGATAATAAAAAATCTTACATACACCGTTTATCCAAACCATGCTATACCTTCCAAACGGTTATCGTCCCATGCCTAAAAGACATAGCTGCTCAGTAGAGAAAATGAGTATGAAAAGAATAAACAGGCTATTTTGAGTAGACAATGAACTCCATATGTCATAAAACAGCAAGTTACAACACCTGCCAAAAGTAACAATACAACAGTATAAATATTACTGGAAAACAAGAAAAAAAAATGCTGAGTGTCCAGGTAGAATACAGTACACCAGCACAGAAAGTAGGTAAAGTACTATTAAAGTTTTTCTCAGGGAATAAACATATCAGACAATTCCAAGAGTTTAACTCCTACAACTTTGAACTTCTTACTAATGTAGAATTTTCCTAATTTTTTGTTATTGTTTCCTGTACTAATTGATTAAATGTAGAATTTACATTTATTTTGTAATCATATATTGGGGCGTCACAGTGGCCTTGGTCGGGTTTGTTGGCATTTCTTTGTGGAGTTTGCATGTTCTCCCCATGTTCACGTGGGTTTCCTCCACACGTGCTCTGGTTTCCCCCACAAGTCCAAAGACATGCGCTATAGGTGAATTGGGTGGGCTAAATTGTCCATAGTGTATCTGTGTGTATGAGTGTGTATTGATGTTTCCCAGTGATGGGTTGCAGCTGGAAGGACATCTGCTGCATAAAACATATGCTGGATAAGTTGTGACGACCCCAGATTAATAAAGGGACTAAGCAGAAAAGAAAATGAATGAAAATAAATGAATATATATATTTTTAAATCATTTATCAAAAAAAAAAATTAGCTTATTGGTATTGGAAAAAATTATTGATGGATTGGTGTATATTGGAATGTTTTTATGTGACTGATCCCTTTTACAGTTCATAAGGCTATATACTTTTATATACTATAAAGCTTTAATTAGTCACTTTCACATTCCGTTACACTCACCTTGAGGACAAAACAAGGTTTTCCTCCATTGCCCGCCAATTATTTATTCAACCACTGAATACTCATTGATGGCACAACTATACACATGAACAAATTAACTAAAATAGATAGGAAGATAAATTAAACATTTTTTTCATAGATAAAAAAAACATTATAGAAATGTTTAAAATGAATTATTACATTGATGTACCATGATACTGCAAGATCATCATTGAATGTTTAATTACATTTGTATTATCACTAAGTCACATTTTAGTAAGGCTAAACGATACTTGAAGAATATACCATATGCTCTATTAGTGAGTATTAAGATAACTATATTAATAATTCTACTCAAAATTTAATTTATTTAATCATTTTAAAATATTTTATTCTGAACAAATTATTTCTAACTCAGAAGGTGCAGGGTGCTTCTTAACACGCTGTCAAGGTGAAAACATTTAGCCATTAAAACACTATATGAATGACTGTTTTTTTTAAATTCAATAATACACTCTGAGCAAAATTACTTCCTTTTCTTTATATTCTTTTTGCCTCAATGACTTCCATTATTACCACATTTTTGTATTGCAAAGCTATGGTGGCATATTATCATGCATTCTTGATCAAAATTAACCCAGCTCTCAGAACACAGTAAATATAGTAAGTTTATTTTTAAGTACACACACTATATTCTGTTTTTTACTCCCTAGAACTCCATATGAAAGCCAGAATCTTTTTTGCACAAGCCTATCTAAAGAGTTACTAACTGATGATCAACAGTGAAAATTACACATTTTACCTCTTCCCAAATGGGAAAACCACAAACAATGAGGAATGCACAATTTGCAATGCCAAAATATAATGGAAGTCAATGGGGCTAAAACAACCGTGAACATAACGAAAGCATAATTTATCACACATGTCTGTGATTGCATATACTACTAATGTGATAATAATATTTTTGCGATATATTGTGCAGCTCTTGTTGTCAGTGGCTCAAATACTTCAGCAGGTGATATACATGGATTACAAAACATTGAAAATATGCAATAGCTTCACAGTTTTTGGTTGTTAACCTATTTTTTGTTTTTCATACTTTGAGAGGTAATCTAAATATCCATGACTTCTTTTTGTTGGCCATGACCCAGTGCCAGGGCCATCACTAGGGTTTGTGGGACCCTGCTGCAGGTTGTTTCTTGATGAAAATGACTGAGGACATTGATAATAATCTCCACCTTCCCACTGCTTTTAATTAAAGAAATGGTAATTTCTTAAAACTCACGGAGTGATTTGGATGTGTGCTCAGGATCAATTCATTTGCACACAGTTTTTGGCAGCACTGCCTTGACTTTTAGTAGATGTAGTAGCCTGTAATAGAATCTGTTTTGAGGGCTAATCAATATACTCTCTTGTCTCTTGAGCAGTAAACGAGGAGTACTAATGATTATAAATGAACAGAGACCTGTCAGACTTTTCAGAATGATCTCCAGAGTTGAATTGCTGGATCTGTAAATTAAATATTATTGTTTTCACGGATTTTGCTAACCTGATTTATTTGCTGTTATCTGGTGTTTATGCTGTGCTCGATTTTTCTCCTTTTGAGTCTCAAAAATACTGCCACTGGGTTATCTCATGCCTTACGTCTCATTAATAATTGAGTGTCTGTTACAGATACTAAATATATCTGCCTTGTAATTGGATCAAATAATGGGTGTCATGTTTATCTAAAGAAAGCATTCACCTTTTCAACTACAAACGAGATCAAACACACCATGACTTCATCTGCAGCAGAGATTATGAAAAAGAACCATAGAAATGGTTGGAGAATGAAAGATGATTTGGGATGCGCTTAAAAGCCATGTTTTCACTGTTTGTGTAGTTAATTGTAGATTGTACGTATCAGATGGAAAAAAACCTTTATCTACACTACAGTGTAATCATCAGTTTTGAAGTTCGACACAGACTTCAGTAAAAGTGAAATTTCCGGCTGCACTATTTTATCTGAGCTAGTTGATTGGCTGCTGTGCAACAATAATTTAAATCAGATATTAATTGTGGGTTTTCGTTTTTATGTACAGTCACAAGAGTTTACAGATCAATTTAAGCTGATGCTTTAGATTTGCTTGACTCTGTTTGCTGTTTTTGAAATGCTAGAGCATCTCTGGCAACATAGCAAATATGTTATTGGATTACTTACCCCAAAATTCTGTCATGTTGTCTTTTCTCTTTCCTCTGCTTTTTCCCCTTATTGATCTGCAAGAGACTGGACATTTGAAAGTGATATGCATCTGGAAGTCTCATAACAGGATGTAATTTGGGAAGTCACTGAGTTTGTTTCTGCCTTTACAACAGATCAAGGCTAGCAAAGTGTCCCAATCAAAGCTATCAGTCAAAATTATTTTTTGTGAAGTAGTTATAATGACAGGAAAATAGCAATTAACATTTACATGAATTTACATGAATCTTACACAAATATAGCACTTTTTACCCTGGTTGTTTGAAACTGTTGCTTATCCATGTTGTTTTTTACACAAAAGCAAGTGTAGCCTATGAGACTTCCGGCCCCATTCACTTCCATTGATTTTTTTGTCCATACAAAGCAGCTCATTATACTGCTTCTTGATGTTGCAAACTGGTGCTTTCTTATCCTATTCTTTTCATTTTAATGTATTGCCATATACACACTGGTTTTATAGCACAAGTAGTTTGAACGTTTGTTACTCATAGTTATTTACCCAAAGGGACAAATGAATAACACTTGCAAAAAATAACTTAAATGCTTAAAATAAAAACTTAAAAATTAAAACTTAACTTAAATTTAAATGTTGAACTAATGGGAGATGTTCTGTTTAACAATTTTATGTCAACGTTAAAGGTGCAGTAGGTGATCTGCCAAAATGCTAACTGGTTAGTATAATATCTTTGAAACACAGTCCCTCCCCTGCGGCCCAAAGCCACGCCTCCTCACACACGAACGCGCACGGTAAAGATGACAGCAGACAACCCACTAGTTCATGTCTTTCAGCTAGAAATGTAGTTAGTGGTTGGCCGGCGGCATGCAGGAATTACCAATGACTGTAAGGGAATAACACTTATTACTAAGCCAGACGGAATATTCAAAGCAACGTGGTAAACGATATAGGGAGCACGTCACAGGTTGTCATTGTTCGAAAATTAACGCGATATGAATATAAAACCAACTTCAGCTCAGTAAAGCAGGCTAGGTGGAATATCGCTATTTAGTGAAGTTCATTTATAAACTAATTTCAAGAGGATCACGTGCATATGATTGCTTGTAGCTGGTCCCGCATTATTCAATTTATGATTCACCAATCAGATGATTCCTAAGCCACTATAAATACCCTAAGTTTCATATCGCAGCCATCTTTGTTTTGAAGAATCTCCCCTTCCACCCCTGCTCCTCCTCCTTTCCTAGATGGGTGGCATGGTGGCCCAGTGGTTAGCACTGTTGCCTCACAGCAAGAATGTTACTGCTTCTAGTCCTTACCAAGTCAGCTGACATTTCTGTGTGGAGTTTACACGTTCTCTCTGTGCTCATGTGGGTTTCCCCCCGGTTCCCTGGTTTCCTCCCACCTTCCAAAAACATGCAACTTAAGTTAATTGACTAATCCAAATCGGCATCATAGACATGCTCCTTGTAAGTAGTTATCTTTTCATAGCAATCACTATCCGTTCATTAGCTACCAGCAGGGGAATTCTCGAGATCTACCTGAGCTCAAACTCTCCTCTCGCCTTGCGAACAGGAGGGAGCCCCGGGCTCGAGGATCTTATGAGCTCAGGGCTCTCTCACGGGACAGCAAGCCAAACAAGCTTTATAATCAACCATCAGCTAAGTGTGAACTCTTGAAATAATGTTTTGTTGTTAAACTAAATAAAAATCTACATTATCAATGCTGTAAAAGGTCCCTTATGTAACTGAAAATAGTCATATCAATCTATCGCCGGAAGATTTCTGTGGCTAATCAACACTTCTGTGCATATAACCCGTTTGTAACAACAAACTCTACAATAGTTTTAAAACATAACATTACCTGTCTAAAAGAAATACTTCAGCCATGGTATCATCCTTCATCCAGCGTGCAAAAACACTGCCAATATTGAATCAGGATTTTAAAACGTCTTGATCCAGTATTGGTGGATCTGTGTAAAGAGATGCACACTGGTACAATTCTACATTTGCTGACATACAGTTTGGGCTACTTATCAGAATTATGGGAAACGTCGACCCGACAATATTTAATTGGATGAACATTTTTTAGTTTTATGACTTTACCCAGAATATAAAAATACATGTAAATACATTTAGATCATTTACTTTAATCATTACTATTGGAATGTGGAGAGACTTTCAACCAGCACAACAAGAATGTTTTTGAAGACAATGACCTACTGCACATTTAAGTCTTTTTTATATTGAAAAGACTAGCTTTTCCTCTCTTTTGCTTTGAGGTTGCACACTGGCTGAGATTCCAGGTATTGCACTCAATTAAAAGAATAAATGTTGCAGACAGTTAGGTGCATGAACAAATGCTGAGCAGTGTCATTGTTGGGCATACATTCATATAAATTAATATACTTTATATATCACAACAGTATTAATCAGAAAATGACAATAATAATGATAGTAACTATATTATTTAAAAAAACAATTTACATGGACTTAATTATGTCAAATATGGCCGTTCTAAGGTTGAGCAGTGGGTCACATTACATGAATTCTAAAATTTGTACATTTAAAACAGTTAAGGTTAAGATGTATATTGTGTCTCTTACCCTTAAACAGTTGTCCAAACAGCAATTCAGCTTTGCGATGGAGCACTTTATCACAGTCAGGTGAATGGGAAGTAAAGAATAATTCAGACAGTCACATTGACTGCATGTATATTTTAGCAGTTCATCTACTCAGAAGTGAAATATATTCATGCATATTTCATGAGAGGAAGAGTAAAGGAGACATCACAATCTGGTTCAGATAATGACTTTATTGGTTACTATAGTGGTAGACTGCAATGGGGCAGAGGTAATGCTTGCCTCATTTATCTAGTTTGAAATGTAAGACTTAAAACGTGGTGACTTATGCACCTGAGATCATAGTACAGGCAGAAAGAGAAGACATTTTTGAATTGTGAAAGATGTCTGGATTTTATGCTTTTTTATTTAATCATTCAGTGTAGACTCTTGAATGACATATTTATTTGTTAGTGATTTTTAACATTTTTATTTTACACTTATACACTTTTCAATTAATGAGATACTAAGGTCGCATGAAGCAACTGAACGAACCGTATAAATAAATACATGTTGCAATATAATGACATTTCTCAGAGATTAACCTAACTGTTGAATGATTTGTATTGACTCAGGAAGAACTAAAACCAATAATACATGTTACTTTAAAAGCAAAGCAACTCGGTCTGTAGACAAAAACAATGTGAATATGCATATGTGTAAATGTTGATCTTTTTCATACCTGAATTATCTTAATAAATAGATAAATCATGCCTTACAGAATAAATTAGATTTCAGTCAGAAAAAAAATTAAATTCAAAATTAAAATCAAAACATGTCAAATATGTGTTGCTTTTAAAAACAAAGCAATCAGTTTGTAGAGTGAACCGTGAATGAAGTATCAATACGGATATGTGTGCAAATTGGCCTGATTTGTTTGGCATTCGGGATATGATTGCAACCTCCCGGTCTCCATTAGGCATTAGAGAAGGTGAAGCGTCGCATTGCAGTCTTAATCAATACACAGCCTTAGCACAATCTGAGAAACAGAGGAGGGAAGTTATTCTTTGTTTCCTGTAGCTGAAGCTGTGAAAAAAACATCCTGCTACGACAACTCTCTTTATACAGAAAAAAAATGTGGTCAGTCCACGGGTGTGACTGTCACCCTATATTGACTCAGTGTTAAGGTATGAGTGGGGTCAGTCCACCTGAGGGCATATGTTTTACCACAAGACAGGATATGAGGTCATAGAAAAGCTAAAAGAAACTGCTGCATGTTTCTTCAAAATGTAGCATTCAGTTTGTTGGAATTGTCATACTTAGTAAAATAGCATCATCAGAAAAGACGATTTTTTAAAAGGAAGTGTATTAGTGCCAAGGTTATTTCTACCATAGATTTTTAAAATCATAATATTGCTTTTGATGTTTTACTGGTTATTGTCTTTTAACGGGTTCCAAAAGTCCTGAAATATACTTAGTTTCTGAATGTGATGTTAGGGACTGTGCAAGTGCATCAGGTAGTGATTCAAAATCTTGTACAATTTTTTTTTCCTCTTGGACAGGTCCTGCTAATTTTTCTCAATTATTTTTCTCAATTGTGGATGGAACTCTAAATTCATTGTAACATCTTGAAATCTCTCTAGTCACTGTAGTATCAATTCCACAGATTTCCGCAGATATTTAGCCTATCGTTGATTCTGTTTATTTACTTCTGTAAATGTTTGTAAATGTTTATTTATATTTATTCAGTTTTTTAATAATTTTTTAGTAACATTATTGACTAATATGAAAATGTGCATATGATTTATTAATGGGGTTTGCCATTGGCATTGCCATTTTTGTCCCAGAGCCTTGAAAGTGGTGTCAAATCGTCCGGTTTCATCGGGAATGGTGTGCTATGACTTTTATAAGGGGTTGGGGGTTTTTTGGCCCCGCAGGGGCCAAAAAAAACCCCCAAAAATCCCATTGACATAACATGGGGACAAACTTTGACACATCACAGCGCCAAGACTGAATTTCGTAGAAAATGGGATTCACAACATCTCAAAAGGTTTACAGCCTGAGTAAGAACATAACACACAAGGGGGTAAATGTTGTACCCCTGGGGCTCTAGGACGTCCCAAAGTTTCCCCATTGACTTACATTGCCCCCATTGACTCCCATTCATTTTTCTAGTACTATACCTACTATTCCGGAAAATCCTCATAGCGCCCACAGTGAATTTCGTAGAAATATGGGATTTACGGCATCTCGAAAGGGTTACAGCATGCATAAAATCATACCCCGAAATGGGGTAAATGTTGTACCCCTGGGGAGCTAGGACGTCCCAAATCTGCCATTAACATAACATGGGGAAAAACTTTGCCACATCATAACACCATGAGTGAATTTCGTAGAAATTTGAGATTCACTACATCTGAAAAGGGTTGCAGCCTGAGCGATAACATACCCCGCAAGGAGGTATAAGTTGTAACCCTGAGGTGCTGGGACGTCCCGAAGTGGTCCCCATTGACTTAACATGGCCCATTGAAATACATTGATCCCATTGACTGCCATTATAAATATCACACATCAATAACATTATATAGGAGTGTCCTATAGACATGGGGCTGGCTTATTTGACTCAGGCAACCAATCAGCGTCTCAATTTGATAATGAAGCTCCCATGCCACGCACCCCATGGATTTGCCACGCAAACCCCATTCACATTTTCTTTAGGAAATGTACAATTCTAGTTTACAATACAGTTTAGTAATATTTTTAGTATATTTTTAGTAAAGGAATATTTTCTGTCTTCTAGTAGATATTTTTTATGAGAGACATGCTTTGTTTACCAAAAAAAGTGGAATTGGATACGCATTGTAAACATTAAATAAGTTAAAAAGGTATTACTTTTTATTTCATATATTAAGGTTTTAGTTATGATACTTCTGAAATCATTCTGCATAAATATTTTTTAGCAAAATTCTGCATAGAAATAGCAAAAAATGTCCACAGATTCCTTCTGGCCCTTAGTATTACAAATGAATCTATATGGACACATAACTGTAATAATTTACACACAAGACAAAAACAAAATAGGCTCTTTCTTAGATTAGATTAGATTAGATTCAACTTTATTGTCATTACACATGTACAAGTACAAAGCAACGAAATGCAGTTTAGGTCTAACCAGAAGTGCAATAGCAGCAAGTGCAGAATACAGGTATAAATTATAAGGTGCAGTTATAGAAAAACTATGGTGATATTTACAGATGGATGTACTATGAACATTATATACAGGTTGACTTAGTTATGAGCCCAGATTTACAATAAATGATTTTACATACAGGTTGATATTAATAATAAGTGTGCAGGTAGATAAACAATTACAAATGTACATGTACAGTGGGTATTTACAGTTCAAATAAATGAATCAGTGCAATGTAGGTTGCTTATTAAAAATCAAAATTGCAGATTAACATAATTACAAATGTATATGTACAAGTGGTTATGTACACAATTACAAATGTATATGTACAGTGAGTATGTACAGTTCACATAAATGAATCAGTGCAATGTAGGTTGCTTATTAATAATCAAAAGTGTGCAGATAGATAAACAGTTACAAATGTATATGTACAGTGGGTGTGTACAGTTCAGATAAATGAATCAGTGCAATGAATATGTGCAATTTTTTAAATGTGCAAATGTTCAGTAGTGCAGTGACTGTGAGGAGTATAAGTTATGAGGAGAGTGGGGGTGTGTGGGGGGGTCAGAAGAGTCAGTGGGGGGCAGAGTTCAAAAGGTAGACAGCTCTGGGGAAAAAGCTGTTGCTCAGTCTGCTGGTTTTTGTCCGAGGAAGCCTGAAGCGCCTGCTGGAAGGCAGGAGAGAAAACAGTCTGTGAGCAGGGTGAGAGGGGTCCTTGAGAATACTGCGTGCTCTGCGCAGAGATCGTTTATTCTGAATGTCTCCTATAGTAGGAAGTGGAGTCCCTGTGATGCGTTGGGCAGTTTTTACCACCCGCTGCAGGGCCTTCCGCTCAGCAACAGAGCAGCTTCTATACCAGACTGTAACACAGTTGGTCAGGATGCTCTCTATTGTGCAGCGGTAGAAGTTCACCAAGACGGCTGCTGACAGCTGGTTCCTTTTAAGTTGCCTTAGGAAAAAAAGGCGCTGGTGAGCCTTCTTGATCAGACTGGAGATGTTGGTGGTCCAGGAGAGGTCCCTTGAGATGTGGGTCCCCAGGAACTTGAAGAATGAGACAGACTCAACGGCCATCCCATTGATGTGGATGGGATCATGTGAGCCTGTTCGTCCCTTCCTGAAGTCCACAATGAGCTCCTTGGTCTTGGTGGTGTTAAGGAGCAGATTATTGTTGGTGCACCAAGTGGCCAGATGCTGTATCTCCTCCCTGTAGGCAGTCTCATCATCGTTGCTGATTAAACCAATCACTGTGGTGCCATCTGCAAATTTGATGATGGTGTTGGATCTGTTCATGGGCCTACAGTCGATGGTAAAAAGGGAGTAGAGGAAGGGGCTCAGCACACAGCCCTGAGGTACACCAGTGTTGAGTGTGACGGTGGTGGAGCAGATGTGGCCTGATCTAACATTCTGAGGTCTGTTAGTCAGAAAGTCCATAACCCAGTTACAGAGAGACGTGTTGATATCCAGCTCTCTAAAGTTGATCAGCAGCTTAGAGGGTATTAAAGCATGTTGGTACAGCTGCTAGGTTAAGGGACAGGTTGAAAATGTCTGTGAATACCCCAGCGAGCTGTTCTGCACATGCTTTGAGGACGTGCCCAGGAATACCGTCTGGTCCAGCAGCCTTACGTACATTGATCTGACTCAGTGCGGTGCAGACTTCTGAGGAGGTGAGTGTGATGGGTGAGTGGTTGATTGAGGAAGTGATCTTGGTGTTGGGTTCTTTATTGTCTCTTTCAAAGCGGGCATAAAAGTCATTTAGCTCGTTCAGGAAGGAGACATCTGTGGCTGTGGGTGTGGAGTGGCTGGGTTTATAGTTGCTGATGGCCTGGATGCCCTGCCACATGCGCCGAGGATCAGAGTTGGAAAAGTGCTCCTCTAGCTTCAGCTTGTAGCAGTGCTTGGCCTTTTTGATGCCCCTCTTCAGATTAGCCCTGGAAGTGCTGTAGGCCTGTGCATCACCTGATCTGAAGGCAGTGTTGTGTGCCTTCAGCAGGAGGCGCACCTCCTTGTTCATCCATGGCTTTTGATTTGGGTATGTGGTGATCTGTTTCTGGGTAGTAACACTGTCTATGGTGGAGTTGATGTGTTCCAGAAAAGAGGAAGTGTAACTGTCAATGTCTGTGTGAGAGCCGCGGGTGGCCTGGGATGCAAACATACTCCAGTCTGTGTGTTGAAACCTGTCCTGGAGTGTTGAGTCTACCCCCTCTGGCCACACTTTGATGGTCCTCACTGATGGCTTCACACGGTTGATGAGGGGTGAGTACTTGGGGGTGAGGAACAAAGAAAGGTGATCTGATTGACCCAAGTGGGGGAGGGGGTTGCCGTGTATGAAACTTACCGCTATACATTTCTGAAAACTTACCCCTATACATTTCTGAAGACCATTATGTAGCCAGACGTATGCTTGCCAGCTGATTGCTTACCTCCATTTGGTTGGCTTTCCCACTGTTACCAGTTTGTCCAGTGGCTCACCGTGTATGTTGGCAGACTTGAAACACAGAGAGGAGTTGACCGCAATGATGGGGTTCAAATCCAGCTAGGAACGGTTCCAGAAAGCAGGCAAAACTAAAGGAAAGAAATAAAGTATAGTAAGTAACAGGATGAGAATTTGGTAAAATCTGAAAATATGGTAAAAATCAGGGGGCTTTTCGTTTTCTGGATTGCTTTAGAAAATGCTGTCAGTTGGGTTGAGGGAGGGTCAATTGGTGCTTTAGAAAACATTAAGGCTGCGTTCGAAACCACATACTCAATGAGTAGGTACTCAATTTCAATAAGTACTTACTTAACGAGAACTAAAAGAGTAGGCACTCAACAAATAAATCTCGTTAAGTATGAATGGGATCGTACGTCATCCGCCTTGTTTACGTTATCATGTGACTGACGTTACAAGCACAACAACTTTAAAGAAATTGCAGGTTTAGTGAATCATAATTTAAATTAATATTTTTATTAAAAAAAAGTTAACACAAATTTTTCTGTATTGTTTGTATAACATTTTTATCCACAAGTAACCTGCTAAAATCTCGCTTGTTTTCCTGTCTTGTTTGATTATTCAGCACAAATATATTTAACCTTCTCATCAGGGCTTTAGATTAACACCCGCCAACCCGGCTGGCTGCAGATCATTTTTAAATGATAGTTATATTAAAAGCAGGGTTCGACAATAAAGATGGCCCAATATGCGTGCAAATGTCATCTTAGAATCGAGAAGCAGCATGACAGACAAAAATAACGTTCGTGCGAGCAAAAGAAAGCATGGTGAAAAACGATTGAGAGGATGATCACTCGTGTGCACAGGTGATGTGATGTGCGCGACTGTTTAAAAAGCATGCACGCTCCTGTTTCCTGGCGCGAAGCATCGGTTCTTTCGGATCTCTTTAAAATAGACTGGACAAAAAGTTATGCTCGTGCACCCATAATCCTGCTGCTTCTAAAAGCCCCAGATGTTTTTAAAATATGTCTTTTAGTAAACAGCAGCGGTAGCCAGTTTTGTGTTTAAATATTCTATGAACAGAACAGATTAAGGGCCTAATGTTACCCTACTATTAATCACACACCGTATGTTTTCACCTGCTTTCTTTTGCTTACGGTTATTTTTGTTAATATGGTTTAATTATCATGTTTACAATAACATTGCTTAAATAGGAGATTAACTCCTGATGTATGTGTAGTTAACTAGTGATCTAAGAGACCTGGACAGGCTACTGTGTATTTTTTTAGATACATGGCAATCAGGGCTGTATTAACCAATGGGCTTTATGGGCACAGGCCCAGGGGCCCGTGCGCACTTGGGGCACCTGTGAGGGGGGAAAAAATTTGCCAATTTTGGAGCATGTATTTAGGCTAAGTGGAATAGCGCACCTTGTTGGAATAAGCTATTTACGCAGTTTCCACCCATCAGTGTATGATTGGCAGCGTGATCGTGAGTGGCGTAGCTCGTAGAGTGCACAGTATCATGTTTTGACACGATCCATCGTCAACCCGGTTCGAATCCACCATCTGCTGAACTTGTGCATTTTTTCTCTCTTTCCATCACATATAAGATTGGAATTACATTTATTTTTAATAGGAAGGAAACTTTAACAAAAATATTTAATAATGCAAATGTGATATAAAGTCACAAGTGGCTTGTGGGTATATTTAATAATGTTTAGCCTAATTCAAATGTGTATAAACAGCATCTAAACAATTATTTTCCACCAAGTGGCCACGATAAAAGGTTTAATTGACATGGCAGGGTGTACAGTCAATCTATGGTATAGATGTGTTGTGAAATCAATTAGTTTTATTCTTATACATTTTTGAACACAGGGATAAATTAGGGTCGTCTGTGAGATTTGAATGAGTTTTATTCTGTAAATACGGATTAAGCAGCCTTGATATTCCGTTTTTAGTTGCATTCGTTTATCATTAATTAATTATTAATTATTAATTCTTTATCATCAGACCGTGATAGAAGCTGATCTATCATGACAAACATGCGTTAGCAGCAACAGTATTTGTGTTCAGTTCAGTTTTTCTCTACCGTAATACACGAGTGGCATACCTTGGCAGCTAGAAAAGATGGGACGTCTTGATAAAGGTGCCTCACCTCTCTGTAAAATCCTATTGCTTAGACTACTTTATATTTTCTCTTAGCATAAGCATCACTAACGTAACGTTATTACATATAACTATTATTTCAAATGTCAGAAAATGACACCATGTATGAAAAGCACGCAGATTTGTTCTTTCTCTTTTTTTAACTAAACAGACTGGTCATTGGTCAAGCAAGGAAACGTCAGTTTAGAAATAATGCGCGCTGAATTGAGCTGTGTCGTAGTAGTAGTCACATAGATCAAAATTAGTGGACAAGTGGATTTAGCAAACGCAAGAGAAAGAGGAGAGAAGGCATCTTTATTGAGGCATGTATACAGCCTTTTTCAAACTGAGCGATAACGAGGAGAATGAGGGAGACGTTATGGTAACATTATACGAGCAAGCTAGCATTAACCAGGCAGAGGAGGCTAACGCTGGATAACTGGATAATTATTTCCATGTTGGATTCTATGTGAAGTACAAAAAAAATCCAAAATACAGACATTGCAAATATGGAAATTGAAAAAAAAAAAAAAAAGTATTGAATACAAACAATTGTATTCATTGTAAAGTTGTTTGCGAGTTGAGAACATTAATTATAAAGTAGAAACAATTTTGCTTAGTCCTCTTTAACATTTAGCTAGTTGCTAGGACAGTCTAGTCTGTTGACATTATCGGGTGACAACACACACGCATGCACGTACACACACACACAGACAGGGAGAGAGAGAGCGAGAGCGCAGTACAACGCACTCCCTTCAAATCATCACCACGCACAACTATGGTTCTTGAAGTATGGCTGTATTTCTCAAGCAAGGATTCTGATACAGCAACGCGAAGCAGACGCTTTACAAAAGTTGCGTGTAGGGGGGAAACACGTCAAACATAATGAAACATTTGAGGGTGCTTGAAATCAACTTAGAGAGGAATGGGCTGTCTTTGACAGCTTGCGACATCATCTGGCACTTTCACTGAGTACATTTACATGGATCCATATTATCCATATTATCCTTTATCCATATTCCTTTGCTCATTAAACACACGCAGGGTCGGAGCAAGCTGAACTGGTGCTCTAGGCAAACGGTGATCACGCCGTCCTCAACCCGAAAGTGAAAAAGAAAGTGACCGGTTCGCGGATGAACGCGAGGACCGGGAGGGAGGGGGTAGGTGTCGCGGAATAAAGTGAGGACCAGAGGGTTCGCTCACTATTCTGCCGCCTTTGTCGGCCGCCTAGGTCGCCTCTATGGAGGCGCCGGCCCTGAACACACGTCAGTCACAACAGGAAATTTAAAAAAACTGCCACTGCGTTAAATGCGTAAATTTTTTTTATGGTTTAAATATTTCAAATTAATCAGCGTGTGTTATCCCGCTAATTTTGACAGCCCTAATATATATAAATATTAAGTACTGCTAATAGTTATTTAGTACTGCTTCAGTGAGCTTGAACATGTATACTAAAAAATATACATTTTCTCTAGTTTTATTAGGATTTTGTTTTCAAAGTATACTTTAAATGCTTAAAAATGTGGGCAATACATTATAGATACATTTTATAAAAATATTATTATATTATTCTTATTTTTCAATTGAACTATAAGGGTGCGGCCGGGTAGGGGGCCCTACAAGACAATATGCCCAGGGGCCTCTGAGTTCTTAATCCCTGATGGAAATAGTTATTTTTTAAATGTAATTGTTTTTGTTTTTTTAGAAAGGTTTTTCCTGAATAAAAGGAGCATGTATACAGCTATATTTTGCATGTTTTGACATTTGTGGCTTAGAAATGATTATTTATTTATTTTTGGTGTGATCAGAGATATATCTGGGAAATCCTTAATTTGAGCCCTGAAAAGTCCTTTAAAATTAAAATGAATTGCAATGCGACACTATGGAACCACAGCCCATTTGCTCATGCACAATATGCAAGTTCATACACACAAAAAAGTTAAATAAATGAAGAGGCATGTGGACATTACACAATGTGTCAAGCCATTTTAACATGCCAACGTCAAATTTATGCATATAAATATATTTTCCCAACAACAAAATTGTGGCTAGTGAAAATGGCGAGTGGCTAGTAAAGTTAGAAAACTACTAGCCAGAAGGGCTGGTGATCAAAAAAGTTAATGTTAAGCCCTGCTTCTCATTGTGCATGTGTGTGCATAGAATCTCATATAATACAAGAGACCCATTACATTAATGTCGTTTTTGTAATTGTAAAATATACAACCATGTTTTTCAGAACCTGTAAAAATGATAAGTTTTTCTTTAATTATTTATAATATTATAACAATCCCATAATAATAATATAAATAAGATGACAGGGACAGAAGCATCTCGCAGCAGTAATGTGACAACTCTACTGAATAGTTAATATATATATATATATATATATATATATA
>CAIGQQ010004470.1:256856-272212 GCA_903798035.1 Danio albolineatus
TGATCTTCGTGATTGAGGGACGTGAGAGCCTGACCAATCCGTAACAGCAGCTCATTGTGGCATACATTTTTTTCCAGTTAATTATTGAATCTAGTTTGGCTCCATAAATCAAAAGCATCATTTTAGTGCATCAAAAATTGTTTTTGGTTGCAAAGATGGACAAACTTTATTATACATCTTTCAATACAAACTTTAACCAGATAATTGTGTTGTCAGTAGAGAGTAGAGTTGTCAGTAGAGAGTTGTGACTATACTATAGACCAGTGGAATATATTTTTGTATAATTTATATAACTTACATACAGCGTCACTTGTGGTGTTGTATATTTCCTACACTGTAAAAAAATCTGTAATTTTACGGTTTATTTCTGGCAGTTGGGGTGGCAAAAAAAAAAAAAAAAAAAAACATAAAATAACGACCGTTAAATGACAGAAGTTTAACAGAAAATAACAGATATTAAATTACAGAAATTTACCAGAAATGTAAATTTAAGGAAATTTCTGTAATTTAGCGGCCATTATTTTAAGTTTTTTTTGGGCACCCCAGCTGCCGAAAATAAACAGTAAAATTACAGATTTTTTTTACAGTGTACATTAAATAAAAAAATAAAAATAAAAACCTATGATGTTTTGAAGCACCAATAATTCAAATTCATACACATATTCATTGCTGATTGATTCATATTCATACGCATATTCAAACTACACATAGACATGTATATTTATTTTTATTTACAAAAACGAATGATTTGATCTGCCACTGAAACTCATTGATTGATTGATTGATTGATTGATTGATTGATTGATTGATTGATTGACTGATTGATTGATTGAATGATTCATTTATCCATCCATCCATTCCCTTCATGATTTTTCCTAAAATATAATTAAGCATATAAGAAGTCAAATTGTTGAAGGGATTCTGAACTGGAATCAATAAATTGGCTTAAAGTGCTTCCTAAACAAGTCTAAGGATGTCACAGTATTTGCACCTGGATGAGAGAAACATGACTAGGTTCTATTTATATGCTTGTTTTGTGTGCTATTTTTGAAACGTGCTATTCTAGGGTCTGTGCAGTTCTTTCTTCAGCTTTGTAGATTTTCTAAATTGCAGACTATCTGTGTTTTAGACCCCCGCTCTGCTCTGCTCCCAGCCCCTAACTGCACTTATGTAAGATTCTGCAGTATACTGGAAACATCCACATCATCAAATTGCTGATTACACCACAGTAATTGGGCTAATCAACAGCAGTTATGAAAATCCATAGAGAAATAAGCCAAGAAAAAAAGGCCACTTTCAAAGTAATATCTTAGCAAATTTGGTGTTTGCAAACTGTTGCGAACATCTAGGAAATTATTCCTTAGAGCTTTCACACATATTGCATCAAGTTCTTGTGAATTTAAGGGTGGGACAGGGAAAATGGCCGAGGAGCAAATTCACTAAACACTGCATTATATCAACTCAACAACCTGCATTTTAATGAGCTAGAATTAGAGTCACAGCCATTGCGCTATAAAATGGATACATTTGAAAGTAAAACTGAATGATTTAATTCCATTTCTCTTTGCACAGTGAAGTATTTGAAAATGTTAACATAATAAATGACACACTGTTGCACATCTGTTTGTTAGTTACCTGCATTTTATCAAGTCTAATATGCACTAAGTAAGGATGTTAGAACTCTGTATATTCTTAAAAATATATATGTTATAATATAAATTTGATTAAATTGTATCTAGCGTTTGTTGTCATATCCAAACTAAATAATTTAATAAATCATTGGACTGACTCGTAATTCCACACTCCTCAACCAGTATGGTTGCCTCTCAAAGACACAGTGTTTTTTTTAGGTCATTATTTAAAATAGTGGAACATGATGTTGGAACATCTAAACCATTCATTAGAGAAGCAACACATTATTAGGAATGAATCACCTTATGAATCATGTTTTGTTGTTATTATCCCAAAGTGATTGGTGTGCTCTGATTATGTGTGCATTGTCCCTTTTGAATGAGGAAACACTTAATTCTGCTACGGATTCACATCTGAAGATTTTATGCTGAACGGCATAAAAGTAAATCAATACATCAACAGAGTTCTATTTGTATTGCCCTACCGCATCTGGGAACTCGCCAACAAAAAGGCTGTAAAAGACAAAGCACAGCAAAACTAAACTCCTATTAAAGGGAAAAATATAAGTTTTACCCAAAGAGGAAAATTTGGTAATAATTTATCCATTTTCATTTGTTTCAAATCATTATGACTTTCTTTTTTCTGTTAAACGCAACAGAAGATATTTTGATGAAAGCTGGAAACCTGTAACCATTGACTTTCATTGTAATTTTTTGCCTACCATGGAAGTCAATAGCTGCGTCCCAAATGGCACACTATACACGTATGCACTATGTACTTATGCACTTACACACTCAACAGCATAGTATATGTATGTAGTGTTGTCCCAAATGGAACACTTATGTTTTTTTACCAAGCGAAAACTCAAACCGTTTTCCTGATGACGTTTGATGGTTGCAAAATTAGCATATAAATAATAAATGACCAAAGTACCTAATAATACCTGCAATGAGTATAACCACATTCACTATCGGGAGGCGGTTTAATCACTCTCATGGGAGAATTTAGCTTTCACAATCCAGTGCATCATCCGGGTAATTAAAGTGCTCTTATTATTTTCAGAATTTTCAGTGTGAACGCACTACTTTTATACTATTTATACCACAAAATGGCACAGAAAAGGGCATAAGTATGCGATTTGGGACACACCTTATGTCTACAGCAATGGTCTCAAACTCAATGTCTGCAGGGCCACAGCTCTGCACAGTTTAGCCCCAGCCACCTCCAACTCACACCTGCTTAATAATTTCTAGTAGTCTTGAACATCTTGATTAGTTGGATCAGGTGTGTTTAATTAAGGATAGAGCAAAACCTGTGGTCTGTGGGCCTCCAGGAATTGAGTTTGAGACCTTTCAGATTTCCTCAAATATCTTCCTCAACAGAAGAAAGACACTCATAAAGGCTTAGAACCACTTGACGGTGAGTAAACAGTGAAATGATTTTCATTGTTGGGTGAACTATTCCATTAACTGTAATGCAATATACAAAAAGAACAATCAACTGAAGAGTGTGATTTACCTTTGTCTCTGTAATGTTATTGGTTTAGTAGTTTAAAATGTTCTCTGAGGAAAGTGATGTCTCCTTTCTACAAATAAGCGGAATTCCCATGTTTGCCTTTATGACTGATCATGGGCGTCATGGTGGCGCTGTGGGCAGCACAATCAAGAATGTCGCTGCTTCGAGCCTCGCCGGGGTCAGTTGACATTTCTGTGTAGAGTTTGCATGTTCTCCCTGTCTTCGCATGGGTTTCCTCCGGATGCTTCGGTTTCTTCCAAAGAGTGCTTTAGGTGAATTGGGTAAACTATGGTGAGGTGTGAGGTGGGTTACAGCTGAAAGGGCATCCGCTGTGTAAAACATATGCTGGATAAGTTGCCAGTTATTTTGCTGTGCTGACACCTGATTAATAAAGGGACTCAGCCAAAAAGGAAATGAATGAATGAATGACTGATCATTATAGCGTCTCAACATCTGAAGGCAGAAAACAGTGCAATGTGAGCTATCAGTCTCTACAAACACACACTGTTTTGGCATACACCATACTGCTGTAATTTATATTGAATATGCTTTATTGAACATTTAACCAACAATTAAATCATAATGCTAAACAAAAGTAAGTGGCCAAGTTTTCATACAGCATTAAAATATCAATACAGCTGTAAAACTTTTTGCAGTCAAATATTTTGTCACTAAATATTGCCCTTACATACCCAAAATAAACCTGGGGGGACTCGAGCAATGAATGGCAACTATATACTATAATGTAGTAATATCAGCAGTATTTGAAATCGATGAAAAATGTTTTCCAAATTGCCCTATAAGACAGGAATAAGTGTTGTTTAGTAGTTTTAGAACAATTTTGATGAAAGGTGGTGATCCACTTCAAGTGTTAATAATTATTTATTTTCAAAAACATAGTGATAGTTAACCTTCTGTCATAATAAAAAAGAAAAACTCTACATAGTAGCAAACCAACCCTAAAGTGATTGTATGTCTCAAGGACAACAATATAGGAACAAGATATAGGTCTCTTTTGCATTGATAAATGTCACTGTTCATGTATCCAAGCACACCTGCTAAAACTGAAAAGGTTGAAGCAAAAAACATTGCTAGCCCAGAAAAACCTTAATGTTATTCTGAACTTCGCCTAAGCATACCTTGATGAACCTGAAGTAGAATTGGTTTATAAGACATGAGTTCTGTTACCTCTGTCATTAATCAAAAAGAAAATAATAGCATTGGTCAAGCATAATTAAGCATAACTTCCAGTGTTATTATTTCTTAATATTTTTATTTATTATAATTATTATTATTTCTTAATACTGAAAAGTAATGCATTACTTTACTTGTTATTTAGAAAATTAATATTATTACGTAACTCGTGTTACTTGTAATATGTTAGCCTCAGCACTGTAATTGCATACTGCTGTTTACCAGAAAATCCTAACGTTTTATAATCGGAGTGTAATTATATGTTAGCTGATGTTTGATTATTTTAGTCACTTGACAAGAAACAAACAAAAAAAAAAACATCCTGACAGTCACTGTGAGAGAAAGCCTGTTAGAAGACATTTAGAATAATTCATGATGTGAAATCAAAAGTATCCTTTTTGGGTTTCTTTTTTCCCTGATGGCAAATCTGATATTGATTTTAGACAACTGTTCAGCAAACAAGAAGGTAATATTGAATTACTTATATTTTAGACACAATTTTGTCTGTTTTATTCTGCTTTGCCAAAGAAAATATTTCCAAAAAATAAACATCTTTGTTTTTGATTTGTTTACAGTGTTTGTTTGTTTATTTATTTTTTCTATATGTTGGTAATTTATTAAATATTTAGTTTTTAATCTATTATGAATTACTGTTTCGGAATAAATCAATGTCAAAGCCTCGATGGTTTCTTCTAAAGAGAATTGCTTGGTTCTTTTCTAAATATCTTTTTTTAATTAAATTAACTGAATGACTGACTATGTGATTTAATCATTATGACAGGGACTTGCTACCACCAACTGAGTGTCATGATGTACAGATGAAGTCAGAATTAATAGGCCCTCTTTTTGATTATTTTATTTTTCTTCTTATTTTAAATATTTCCCAAACTATGTTTAACAGACCAATGATTTTTTTACAGCATGTCTGATAATGTTTTTTCTTCTGGAGAAAGTCTTATTCATTTTATTTCGGCTAGAATAAAAGCCGTTTTAAATTTTTTAAAGACCATTTTAAGGTCAAAATTATTAGCCCCTTTAAGCTATATTTTTTCCCCTTTATATTTATTTTTGTCTACAGAACAAACATCGTTATACAATAACTTGCCTGATAACCCTAACCTGCCTAGTTAAACTAATTAATCTGGTTATGCCTTTTAAATGTCACTTTAAGCTGTATATAAGTGTAAAAAACATTTAGTAAAATTGTTATTTACTGTCATCATGGCAAAGATAAAATAAATCAGTTATTAGAAATGAGTTATTAAAACTGTTATGTTCAGAAATGTGTTGACAAAATCTTCTCTCCGTTAAATAGAAATTGGGGAAAAAATAAACAGGGGGGCTAATAATTCTGACTTCAACTGTATGTTTTAAGCCTCGACAGGCTATACTTGCATAAAATACATCGGGCAATATATCGTTCAATCTTTTTTTTTTTATTGGGAAAATACCTAATATAAAAATATCCAATATAAAATATTTATTTACTTAATTATTTGTATGACAGTGGGTTGTGCCTGGTAGGGTATTTGCTGCGTAAAACATATGCCAGAGTAGTTGGCTTTTCATTCCACTGTTGCGATTGCTGATAAATCAGTCTACTAAGACAAAAGAAAATGAATGAATAAACGAATATCAGTGTCACACACCCCTAAGATTTCCACTTTGTAAATAGAAGGTCAAGCTTTAATTAATTGTTTCATCGATTAAGGAAAGCTGATAAGATCATTTATTTGCACATTGTGTCATGCTTGTGCTTTCGTTATCATAATGCATGAAATGCTAGTGTGCACAAGAGAATGTTCGCATTATTGATAAAATACAAATTTTCCCTAAAGACTACCTATTGTTGTACTTTTTAATTCACTCATTTATTTTGTTGAGTCCCTTTTATTTCTTTAGATCTTTGTAGATTTTGATTGCGACCATTACATTCACACTTTGAGCGCACTGTGGGGGAGTGTTCAGGGAAATCTGTTTTAATACAGCCATTATTTTGGTTCTTCAGGAGTGCTTCTTTATTACTGCCGCTGATTATTTAACAAGTGCACTTGTGGTTTAGCACTAATTATTATGGATCGTTTATTCTTTTGAGAGAAACTGGTCATTTTGCTGGGACTTTTGCTTTTAGATTAGAAACAAGCAATGGGTACGAATGTAATGAAAAACAGATCCAGCCTTGGGAGTTTGCCTGCAGAGACATTCAGCTCTCAAGAACATTGCTTGATTTTAAATAAATATTTTTTTTCTGGGTTTCAGGATTCATTTTTGTCTGTGCATGAACTGGCATATTCACAGTAAATAGCCTGTTTATTAACCAATCTGTAACTTATGCCTTGTTAATATAGTTTCTGCATATAAATGTAGCTTATGTGTCTATCCTTTGTAAATAACAATACTATAATATAGATCTGATAGTGGTGTAAAGTACTTCTGTAACATGTCAAACTCCTCTAGTTATATGTCTGGATTAAGATGCCAAATTAATTAGAATCCCACAGTGATCTCTCTCTTCACATGTCCCCCAAGGGGCCGTTAATAAGAGCTCTCGCCTCTAATCGGTCAAGCACACCCAAACATATGACAGCAGTTGAATAAAACTCACCCTCGATGACAAAGGCATGTGAGTCATCACCCAGCAACCTCTCTTCCATGCTCCAATCGATCACTCAGCTTGGAAAAGCCAGTTGTTGAGCATCCATATGTATGAAAAGGATCCCACAAGAGTATGCAGTCGATTTAACTCCCGCATTCTTGCAAGTACTGCCGTTTTCAGATAAGGCACTGCAGATAAATTCAATATTTGTACTTTTTTTCGCTAAAATTGTCAATAATAGTGGCAGTAAGTTACAATAAAAAGTAAAGAATATTAATTAAGTTGGGCTCTCTTATTAGTTTTGCTTGGACAACAAAAAATGTGTGTTTTTTAAATTGTGTACAAAAAGTCAGAAGCCAAAAACATTTATTAAAATCAAAATAATTAATCTAAATTCATCTAAACATAATATTAATAATAAGGAAAAGATGGAGTACAATACAATTTTTTTTGTTACAATACAGTAGTATAAAGTTTTTTTTTTTGTTCATGCATGTTGGATAAAATTAGCTGAAATCCATTGTTCCTTAAATAAAACCCTGGCTAGATTTGTATTTAAAACAGGGATTTTGAAGTAATTATAGAATCATTTTCATCAGATTTCTTTAAGAAATTTTTGCTCTTGACATTAAGCAACATTAAGCTTCTTTGGTATTATGATAGTCAGGAATAACATTATGACCACCCACTTAATCTATAGACCTAATTTGACCCACAAAACCGCTACCGCAAAGTGAGGCATTACTCATGTGACAAAAGGTCTTTTGTGATATCTGGTAGTATAATATCAGCATCAGGACCTCCAGTTCTCATACAGTGTGGCAGGAACCTGCTTTTTCAAGGTAAACCACAAATATTTGATTGGATTCATGTTAAATGAATTTGGAGACCAAAGCATTAACAGAAATTCTTTTGCATGTCCCTTGATGATTCATTGATGTGATGCACCAGGAATCTTGATTCGTCAGATCAGGCCACATTCTTCACATCATCATCTGTCCAGTCTTAATTGTCTTGGGCCCATTTCATGCATTGCTGGTAGGGATTCACTCATAATATATACATTTTTAAAAACAAAATAAGAAGTCATTATACAGTGATTGAAATATTGTCATATTATTAGCCTATCACTGAACATTTTTGTAATAGTTTGATATTTCCAAAAATTACTTGAATTTTTAAAGCAAAACCCAAATCAAATGTTAAATAAATAAAAAAAATGCTCTTCATTTAAACAAAAGTGAGTCAATAAAATAAAATAAAAATAGAGGCAACCACACAAACCATTTATGTTTTTCATATAAACTCCTCACATTGTATTGGAATTTTTTTTGTCATCTCAACTGATTTGAATTGTCATATTTTTAAATTAATTTTTAATTTTTGGCTTGCGGTTCATCATTAGATGCCTAATTGTTGTTAATACTGTATAATGTAATCATTTTTCTACATGTGTTTCATGCTTTTTGCTGTGACACATTGACCTGGTCACCATTGTTGTAGCTGCTTGTGATTTTGTTGCACTGTGATCCTTAAGTGACTAATAAGTTGACTTAAGTGAACAATACACAATGTCTCCACCCCCCCCTCTAAGCCTCAGAGTTGTAAGTGAAACACCATTGTCACACAGCACACGTTTATTGTTTGGCCATCTGTGTACCACTTTTGAAACCGAACAACCCAGAATGTGTGTCACTTCTGAAATTGAAGTTCAGTGCTATTGTACTAAGGAAAGTTTGTCATTTGAATATACTCTAATAAATTGTTATCTTTTTTCATTCTAAAATGAACACTGACTGAAAGACTCTTCTCATGGAAAACATGCACAAGCTGTTGCGACAATTTTTGCACACATGCCTAAACAATAATAAAACATAAACAAAAATCTGTTTTCACATTTCCCCGCTGTGGTTTGAAGTTGTCGCACTGATTACGTCATCAGATCCTATTGTTTCTGGGTTTGATGCTCGTCATAGCTGAAGTCACACTGCAGGAAAGTGTCTGAAATCTTCCTGCTGATCCTCAGCGAGTGCCCGATTTGCTCTCTGTTTAATCACCCCTGTGTTTTCAGATCTGTGCCAGTCCATCTTCAGTCTTCACAGTGTTGGAGCCTGTTCCTTGTACTGCTTTTGCTCTTGCCTTGCAAGCTCAGTTTTATCTACTGTTTCATGCCTTCCCCCTTTGGGGTAATTTTCTTAAATTTATTATCATTAGCATAAGCCCATTTCTATGTTTGTGCTAGAGTCCTCACCTCTTCCCAACAAATTCTGACAGTTAAGTTAATAATTTAATTCAGATATTTTCCAACACCATAAACAAGTAGCACTACAAATCCTACATTCTGTAACATAAAGTCTCTTTTTTTTCTTGTCTAGTTTTGAGGGCTCTTACTCCCTCTCAGTCAGTAATACATCCTGATGGGAATCATCATGCATCCTGATATCAGAAGTGTTTGCTTATGTAGAATAGAGTGTGAATGAGGGATTAGCTGAGCATAAATGAGGTCTGAAATTCAATTTTAAAGAACACAGTTCGTTTCATGGCTCTCATCACTCCTAATGCTTGTCCTTGCAACGGAGGTGCACAGCAATCACGAAAAGCTTATCAGACATCCTTTATTTAATAGAAAATGAATGTCATGCATGCTTCATATTCAAAATATTATGCACAAGGATGGACTAATAAGATACCAATAGAGGAGATATTTGTCACATTAGCAAGCATGCTGAGGACCACAGTCATCTCAGCACTGGGTCAATCTTAGTGAGAGACGAAGGTGTGAAATTATTAAAGGTGCAGTAAGAGATTTCTAGAAAATGCTGTCAATGTTTTAAATCACACACGCACACAGACACACACACTCACACACACATGCACACACATGCACACACACACACCATACCTGTCAACATTGGGATGTGAAAATAAGGCATACGCTCACCATAATAAGGGATAACACCCCTTCTGGAGC
The DNA here is from genome assembly GCA_903798035.1 of Danio albolineatus. NCBI lineage: Eukaryota > Metazoa > Chordata > Actinopteri > Cypriniformes > Danionidae > Danio > Danio albolineatus. The sequence goes on from CAIGQQ010004470.1 coordinate 266,765, forward strand.
TGTTTCATTGTAAATAAACAGTTAAACAGTCAGTAATATATTTTTAATATTATTATTTATAAAAGAAAATTTAATTATATACTGTACATTAACAAACAGTTTAGCTTATTAAAATTAGCTATTATAAAGAAATAGAATCAAGTTATCAAATCTCATTAATCTTTTTCTCACTGTATAACTGACACATTCTGAATAAAGAGCAATGAATCTCATTTATTTAGATTTTTTGGTTTGATTACATTAAAAAACAGAGGTGTCACTGTAAAAATGCACATATCTAATGTTATAATAAAAGCATTTGATTGCTTTCCTAATGTTTTATGCTCATTTAGGAAAAAAAATTGTTGTGTTTGAAAATAAAACCCCATCAAGATCGACATCTTTTAGATGTTGTTGTTGTTGTTATTATTATTAATTATGTGTATATGTCTGTTCAAACACGCACCCAAAACCCAGGATCCACTTTCGCTCTGCTTCAAATCGTGTGTACCGAATCTGTTTGGGAAACAGCGTCTATCTATTACTATGGAGCATGTCAGCTGACAGTCATGCACCGCTATATGACTTGCTTTGAGGATTGCATAAGAGGGGCGACGGCACCTGTAATGAAAAGGAAAGGGAATCCCGCCGTTTTTATATTTATTTCAAAGTGTTTCATGCCTTAATAAATGAAAGCACAGAACTGACTCATATTTAAGAGCAAGGGGCGACTCCTGGTGGTTCTGCGGTATGGGTTGCTTATAAGGAGGATCTGCTCTCATTCATTCATTCATTTTCTTTTCGGCTTAGTCCCTTTATTAATCTGTGGTCGCCACATCTCTGGGAAACATCCATACACACTCAAGTATCTGCTCTTTTTTAAAAAAATGTTTATTGACACCCTTCAGAGAAAGACTAAAAATACGGGAGAAGTATGGGAAAATATCTTTACGGATGATAACGGGATAAAACTGTAAAATACATGAGAATCCTGTGAAAAACGGGAGGGTTGACAGGTATCACACACATACACACACAAAATGCCCCGAATAAACAAACAAACAAAAAATAAACACCCCAATCCATTCTTCCCATCTTACTTGGGCAAAATATGAGATGGTTAAAGCTTATAAGGCATGGATAAAAATGTATCTTTATCATAGCTGATGTAAACCCTCCAGTTCTATTCAACCCATTTTCAGTGGGATTTGACAGGCAGGAACAATACCGTTTTTACAGACGCTAGGATAGGTCACTTTGGCAAAACTCTTCAGACAGTGAGCACACCAGAAGTCTATGTGGGCTAAACTAAGGATCAATTATGGTTGTTTTCCCACAAAATGCATTCAATTACTACATCTCTCAAATTTCATGAATTCTTTTCTCTCTAAGACACAACGACTGCCAAAATTATATACGTACAGGACATTTTGCACATACTTGCATACTGTTTTCAAAACTGTTAAACTTATGTTTACAACAATAACATAATGCAAAACTGAATAAGACAGCAACATTCAACAGCAATATTTTATTGAAATATATTTCAAGTCTAAAAATATATATATATGTATGTGTGTATGTATGTATACTTTTTCTATAGGGCTAAAAGGCAAGATGCTGCCTAAATACTGTATTTTTTTTCAGAAATATTCTTTTTCAGATTGCTGTTTTTTTTTTTTGTAAGAATATTTCTGTCCAGTCACATGTAAATATACCTGCTGTGCATACTGTAGTGAAAAAAAAATGTTGCTACAGCATGTGCACGTATCTGCAAATATTTCTATATATATCTGACACATATTTTAGTGTGCAAAAGCATAAAGCAAAAGATTTAATTTCTTAGTTATGGGAACCATATAGTAAAACCAATGTATTGGGAAGACATAGGGGTGGGACAAAATAATGATATGCAGCCATGATTATCGATACTCTGGCACCAGTTATCAATATTTATCTAAATGTACAAAAGATCTAATTGAATTAATCAAAAGTTACCGCAAGTTTCTCCCTCACAGACCCAATTTCACTTTGCTATATTTCCTAAATTCGTCATTCCAACGAACATTCACAAACTGCATCGCAAACTTGTGCAGTTGCAACTACACCTCTGGAGCTGTAGTTAGAAACATAGTTCCTGGCTGTGTTCTATTACCAGTTATCTCCCCTATGCCCTATTCCTTTAGAACATTGTAACATTTAAACTTGGAATTATATATAAACAAAGCATTAAAATCATCACTCCTAAGTGTAATTTGCTTTCAAAGTATTTTTACAGTTCAGTTTTAGCGATCTTCATGTTTAGAATTGTTCATTTATTCATTTTCTTGTCAGCTTAGTCCCTTTTATTAATCTAGGGTCGCCACAGCGGAATTAACCGCCAACTTATCCAGCATGTTTTTTACGCAGCGGATGCCCTTCCAGCTGCAACCCATCTTTGGGAAGCATCCATACACACTCATTCACACTCATACACTACGGACAATTTAACCTACCCAATTCACCTATACCACATGTCTTTGGACTTGTGGGAGAAACCGGAGCACCCAGAGGAAACCCACGCAACCACGGGGAGAACATGAAAAACTCCACACAGAAATGCCAACTGACCCCTAGATGGCTAGAACCAGCGATCTTCTTGCTGTGAGGCGAACGTGCTACCCACTAGGCCACCTATCTAGGCGCCTATCATCATTATCATCATCATTATTATTATTAAGTATGATTTTTTTCATTTCCTAATAAATATTAAATTTCATTTCTTAATAAATAGTGGGGTTCTTCTCTAAAGAAGTAGTTACTCCACCCCATTTAGCGCATCATTGTGGGCGTTTTACATTATAATATATATAACGTGGTTCAAACGATGGATCTGTGACAGAGAAACTACGGGTTTTGGGAAACACTCGTCACTACAACGTTCTTTTCCCAAACGATGCATCGTACTATGATATTTCAGCCACGAGTTACGTCGTTGTTCGGGAAACGCACTGGTCAGTTACTGAAGTACTTGAAGAAAAAATATTAATCTAATCGGAATGCATGATTTAATAAACCAGCAATAAAATAAACCAAGGCTAAACATAAAATATTTTGGTGTTTACAAGTTGGCCAAAATGAAAAATGTGTCTTAAGTTTACAGAAAAGTAGAAAGTTTTTTTTTCTCTTAAATGTATATCCCACAAAATTGAGATGCTGCTGCTAGGACAAATTTAGAGATGTAACCTTTTCAGTCACAAACTGCTCTGCTCTATATCGCTTCTGACAGCAGTGTGCTTGTTTTACATTGATGCAATTCTATAAAATGTGCTGTTAATAAAAGAAATGCTAATAACCTATTGATGCATTTTTTTACCCCTTCGTTTACAAAAATAATGAAATATTGTGAATAGTTTTCATGTGATATATCGATATATCAATATCAAAGGGAAAATATCATGATAATATCATATTGTGAGCTAACTTGTGATTCCCATTTCTAGAAATAAAGTAACCTCTGTGTTCATTTCCAGGACTTTCTAGCACTGAAAAGGTTTTTCCAGTTTTAACTCATGTTTAATTTTTTGACTAGATTCTACAGTTGAGTCTGGATAGTCTGTTTAATCAACGTTCAACAGTGTTTTTTTTTATTTGCATACTTTTAACATATTTATGAAATACACAGGGAATTACACAAACACACAAAAAACTCATGCAAACTTTGATGTAAAATGAAATGTTATTTTTCTTATATTTGTATTGTACATATTTAAAAATAAACTTATTGTCTCCATATACATACTTAAAGCTTTATATTTACATTTCATAGTACTAACATTCATTACTTTATGCCATTCATTAGGCTTCATAGGACTGTAATTCTATACCTAATCAAAAAGTTAGAAATATTGTGATTTGTATTATAGCGTGCTAGATTAGCTTCAAAGTAGTCTGGCTCTTTTTAACAAAGTTTTTTTTTTTTTAAATCTCACCCAAAAAATGGGGGAAGCAATTCTAGTACCAACGGCACTGAAGAAATTGTTGAAGTGTTGTTGCGCAGTACTGGAAGCAGTTGTGAGCATATTTAACGTGTGGTTTACATGTGATGTGTGGAGTGATGTCTCATAGGTTGCAAATTAGTTATTTATGAGATTCCATGATGCTCTTTTAGTAGGCAACTCTCTGTGTAGGCAGTAGATAGCAAATCAGCTCTCCAGGTTTTGAAACTATCATTCAATCTGTCCTATTTTTAAAATCATTAGCAATGTTTTGCCACATGCTAAGCTGAGCGTACTTAAGGACTACAACTTCATTATCAGTTGGCATTTAACCGTTAGTCATTGTCTTATAAAATTGTCAGATTTTTGTGTACTTAAGCACAAATGTGACATATTAAGGGATAGGTCAGTTGTTTATTTATAAATTTATTTTGCATTTATGCAAATAGAAAGTTGTCCTTGCAATCTACTTAGTGTCAGATGAATAGATTTGCATTCTAAATGTAATGAGATAATAGGTCAGCATCTGTCGAAGACCAAAAGATGTAAGCATGACTATATATCTTAATATTGTTAGGGTGGATTGCCATCCAAGTATTGTGTAAGAAGTAAGCTCTAATATTATATATTGCAATATAATCACTAGAATAATGCTTTGAAACGACAATTTTTTTTTTACAATGTATTTTCAGTCTTAAATGCTGATTGATGTTTTATTTAGCCATGGCTGACTTCTTCACTGTACATCGCTGCAAAAACCCTCAGCAACCAACTTTAGCAGTAGAATCAATATACTTTACAAAAAAAATATTTTGAGTTCATTTGTGTGACCCCTGTTGAAATTTTATCTGTCATTGACTTTAAATGAGGTCTATGTAAAATTGTTTGGAGAGGAAAAAAAGCCTTCCAGAAGAACGATCATATCTTCACTGAGCACAAAGCACTTAGCACAATAGCAATAGCACCAATTAGGCCTGTATATTAGACAGGGCCAGACAGAAGACATTCCTCAGTTAAAGGCACACTGTGTCCTGCCTGTAGTTTGTTAAAATGCATCTGAAGGACTCTCAGACCATGAGAAACAAAATTGTTTGGTTCGATGAAACAAACACCGACCTTTTTGTCTGAAGGAAACCATGCACCACCCATCACATGGCCAATACCATCCCTACATTGGACAAAACAAATAATGGTGGAAGCTTTATGCTGTGGATGTTTTTTTTAGCGGTAGGAACTAGGAAACTAGTCAAGACTGAGGGAAATATGAGTACAGCAGTGAACGGAGACATCATTATTGAAAAGTTTCTCCAGAGCGCTCTGGACTTCGGGGACGTCCCTAAGCACATAGCCAGGATAACAAAGAGTGGCTATTAGATATCTCAATGACTGTTCTTGGCTCAAGACTTGATCTGAAAATGGCACCAATGCACCCTTTTCGATTGGGTGGAAAATGACTACTGAAAAAAGAATGGGAGAAATTGCTAATTTTATA
>CAIGQQ010004470.1:272612-288238 GCA_903798035.1 Danio albolineatus
GTGTACTATTTATAATTCATATATATATATATTCAGAGATTTCAGACTTCTTTTTATATTTTCATTATGCAGTATTGTTTTGATCAAAATAATATAAATTGAATCCATTTTGGAATAGTTTGTAACAACATTGTTGGAAAATTGAATGAGTGTTAATAAATATGGTTTAAATTAGGGCTGTACAATATTTTGTGAAATTTTGCTTTTCTGCAATGTATACTTTGATATGGATACAATTTCAACACATTACTAGAATAGCTCTAATTGAAACTAATTCAATAATTCAGATCGATTTAGGATGATTTTGTAGTGAAAAAAACATAAAATATTATAAATTACAAGCATAGATAAATACAGTAGAGCAAAGATAAAAGTAAAATAAACATTGCTTCATGGTTTTCTGGTCAAACGGTATTCAGGAACAGATTGATCAAATGTAAAAAAAAAAAAATCTCTATTAAATTTACAAATTGTACAGTTTCTTGTGCCTGAATGCTTTAAACTCTGCAGTGAATTCACAATTTTCAAGTGTTGTGAATTGTGGCTCCTACACTCTAAAAACTGCAGGGTTGAAAACAACCCAATTTGGGTTGGTTTGGCAACCCAGCGCTGGGTCAAAAAGGGACGTACCCAGCGCTGGGTTACGTTAACCCAACAATTTGGGTTACACGTTTAACCCAGCATGCTGGGTTGTGATTTTAACCCAACTATTAGTTAAAAATTACTCTCTGCTGGGTTGAATATAACCCAAAAAGGGTCCGAAATTTAATCTAAAAAACTGGTGATTAAAATTACTAAAATAAAAACAATTCCACAGCAATAAATACTTCAGTAATGAAATTTTATTTAAGACAAAACATAAAAAATGTGTCCATATGAGTTTAAGACATTTTTCCCATCTCCACCTCAGCATTAAGACAATTTCTATGACAATTTATCAAACTGTATCACAGTAACACCGTGCCTAAAGTCAGTAACAATGCATCAGACTGAAGTCAGACAAATTAACTTTAAAAAAATGCATATTTGAAACTTTTCATAATATTTACATCATGCATAAATCAGAAATCATCAGCAAGAATCAATTGCAATGTATGAATGATGAAACATGTAGATAGAAACATGGACTTTAAGAAAACAAATTTAAAATAGAAAAACATTTCATAACTTTTACTTGAACAATCATGTGCAAACATCTATAGACCCCGAGATATATAAGAGTCATCTGTAAGAAACATTAGTTGCAATGTAACTGCAGTGTAGAAGAAAATATATTTAGAATAAAAGTGCATCAAACTGATTGAAGTCAAATTTACTTCCAAGAAAACATGCATTTCATAACGTGCACAAACATTTATATCCATGAGCATCAAGATGACGGGTTGAGGCTGGAAGGGCATCTGCTGTGTAAAACATATGCTGGATAAGTTGGCGGTTCATTCCATTGTGGTGACAGAAAGAAGCGTTGAGGTCACAGTATTAAAAAATTACTGTTTGTCAGCAAAATTAATGCTCGCAGAACTGCCAGTGTCTCCTCCACAGGAAGTCCATATACCACAGTCTGTAGAAACTGCCACACCAGGGACCACTGCTTGGGGTAGTTCACACCAAAGATGTAGAATGCTTTAAAGCAAAGGTCCACTGCAGCAAGTAATGTACTTTGCTCATGTGCTGTGCCATTTATTATAGCAAAGGCTTGAAAGCAGTGGTAGTCTCCAAGCATGAGAACATAAAGAATTTCAATGGATGCTTGAATTCAATGGACGAAGATACTCAGCCATATTAGTCCCAATCTGAAAAATAAATAAATAAAATCATTAAGAATTAAAATGTTTACAAGTTTAATATCTTTAATAAGTTAACTTTAGAACACCTAAAATACATTTAGGAGCAATTAGGATCATAACACACCAAGCTATCAGCCAGTGTTGGCATTAGAAATCCACTTCCAGAATAACAACTTACAGATGATGCACCCCCCCATTCATAAACAAATTTTGTTTTCTTTATGAAAACACTGCAGCATCATTCTTACTCATATAGTGGACTGATATGCTGCCCCGAGTTTAAACTTCCAAAATGCAGTTTAAATTCTGCTTCAAACAATCACAAATGCGATTGTAAACAATCCCAGACGAGAAAGAAGGGTCTTATACTGTATAGCACAACAATCTTCTTCTTTTTTTAATTAAAAAATACAATTTAAATACATTTCAAAGTCAAACATTCATCTTGTCTTGCTCTGAACTGAACTGTGTGTATTCTAGCTCAAGACACTTAGGGCACTGAACACTCTGACTGTATTTTACACAGAATTTAGGGAGAGTAAGGCAACATGAGCATTTGAAATAATTAAGTATTTAAATTGTATTTTCTTAATGAAAATAGATAAGACCCTTCTTCCTCAGGTGAGGTTGTTTGCAACCACATTTGGGATCATTTGAAGCATTTAAATTTTCTTTTGAAAGATCAAAATTAAGGCACCGTCTCAGTCCATGGAGATCGAGAAAAATGCTGAAATGTTTTCCTAAAAAAATAAATAAATAAATAAAACAAATGACTGAAGAAAGAAAGACATGAACTGGGAAACATCCATACACACTCATTCACACACATACACAACAGGCAAGTAGTTTAATTAATTCACCTTTAGCGCACATCTTTGGACTGTGGGGGAAACCGGAGCACCCGGAGGAAACCCACACCAACACGGGGAGAACATGCAGACTCCACACAGAAACACCAACTGACCCAGCCGGGACTCGAACCAGAGACCTTCTTGCTGTAAGGCGACAGCACTACCCACAGCGCCCCCCTGCCGCTCTACTAACAAACATCAATAAACAAATAACATTTTCATTATTAATAAAATAACTGTAAGAAAAGCATTATGCATTAAATGCATCAAGAAACTTTTAACTGAATTGTTACCCTCTGAATCAAATAATTTGAATTTAATCAAAGACGAGGGAAGGCTCGCTCCTGTGCTAAAAATAAAAGAAAAAGCCACTGGTTGCATGAACAGTAAATTTTTAAAATTAACCAGTCAAAGACAAATTGGCATTTGTTTTTTAATCTCTCAGTTTAAAGTGTTGAAGTGGCTAATGATTACTAGGGCTGCCCTCTAATAATTGACTAACCATTAGTCAAAATGTATTAGTTGCAGAAAAAAAAAAATCCACATTGGCAAAGTCACACAGATTGTTAACAGTAGATCTATGCAGTAGTAACCACATCAGGCATGATATCCAAATGCTCCCATCGACCTCAAATAAGCTATGGCTTACCATCTGAAATATAGTAGCAACTTTACATGGCTGCTCAATCTAATGCAAATGTAGAAATATGTGCTCTAAATGTCTGTGCAGAGTGTGGAAGCTTAACAGCACCTGTGTGGTCACTTGTTCTCAAAATACTCTGCAATGTTTGGTCATTTAGATAACAATAATATACCTTTTGAAGATATGTTAAGACACTACATTTCTCTGTGTGCACTCACAATAAAAACAAAACACTGCAATCTTGTAAATAATGAAAGTAACAGGATGTGCTTTCTGCTTTCTCAGTCTCTATGAACTTGAGCACGGAAATCCAAAACTGTTTTTGTTTGCCTTATAAAATAGGCAATGTGGGTAATTAGAGACTAATTATTATGATTAAAATGGTTTATTAATAAATTTGTAATTTTTCAACTAATGCTTCAAATGAACATCACAAGTCAACCGGACAAATTTTAAGACAAGGGCATCCCTGATGATTACAACGAACCCAAGTAAAATATTACTACATATCTTCAAATGTGGGGATTAACTCTTCAAGATTCCATTCTTTTAGTTTGGTTTTCACCATTCATCTGAAATAGAACAACAGATAAAAGCATTTTAGCAAAATTAACTAAAAAAGATAATGTTAGCCAAAAGTCACTTTATCACAAAAACACTCCTGAATGATCATAATTATTCAGGAAGTCACATAAAACGGTGGTCAAACTTTTTTGCAGTCGAAGGTGATTAGGTTTGGATTTAGCCTTAGCTCAGACATTCCCATCTGCATCAAACTAACAATACATACAGGATTAAAGATAGCTTAAATCACGTTTAGGATGTAAAATGCTCAAAGTAAATTAATAACATTTGCTGTTCAATGTACAGCTAAACAAAATGTACAAGCAGAGCAGGAAATTTATTAAGTATGTTCTGACCAAAAAAGCTGAATTTAACACTTGTTACAAATTGTTCCAAAAACCAATTAACAAATATAAGTAACGTATCCAACACAGTAGATTCAACTGTATCTAACAGAGTAGACACTAAAGACTCTAAAATATGGGGACTTTGCGTATACAAAAGTAATATTAAAAAAATACCTTATCCTTTCCAAGCTCCTTCCGATGTCAGGCGCGCTTTCCCATCCACTGAGCAACAGGTCCGGCCGCGGGGCAAAGCATCAGGTCGGCCGCGAGGTGAAGCAACAAGTCCGGCCGCGAGGCCGAGAAACAGGTCGGCCGTGAGTCGGAGAAACAGGTCCGGCTGTGAGTCGGAGAAACAGGTCCGGCCGTTAGGCGGAGAAACGGGTCCGGCCGTGAGTCGGAGAAACAGGTCGGCCGTTAGGCGGAGAAACAGGTCGGCCGTTGAGGCGGAGGTAGCACATATCGTCAGAACACCGGCCGTGAGGCGAAGCTCGGTCGTCGCTTAGTCGTTAGGTTTAAAAAGGACCCTTTAAACACATCATACAGTAAACTAAACGTGTTATTTCTTATGAAAATTGTTAAATACAGACCAAATAACTTACTTCTCAGACAGAATTTCACTCGCTTCCCTCTAAAGACTGCGCAAAGAAAATGGCGGTTTCTCACGCTGATTTCTCTGCATGTCAAGAGGACGTGCGTGCTCTCTTTCACGTCCGCGTTCCCAACCCAGCACTGCTGGGTTGAAAAATCGGTCTTCATCTACAACCCAGCACTGCTGGGTTGTTGATGACGACCGATTTTCAACCCAAATTGGGTTAAATCAACCCAATTTTGTTACCTAGCAGTCTCAACCCAGCATTTGGGTTAAAAAACCAACCCAGCGTTTTTTAGAGTGTAGTACACTATAAACCCCAAATCAACATTTTACATCATGTGATTTGTCTATTGCAAATGCACACATTGCATATTGTGCAGCCATAGTTTCAATAAGTCTTTTCTTCTTTCATATGATTTACCCAGCAAAACATGTTCCAAGTTTTTTTCTTCTTAAAATTCATGCTACAGACCTTCACAGAAAGCCTATAGGAAATTCGGGAAAGTTCATTTAAAAAAATAAATTCCTTTACTACTTGTTCACATATTGGCAGTACAGTTGGCTAATGTAAGCTCTGTAATCTGCATCTGTGGATCGGGTTTGCGAATGACTTTGCATTGCTTTAGGACCTAGCGTCAATGCTTCTGCAGAGAGCAGTGTATGTTTGTTGAGAGTGACGAAAGGATTTAAGGAAGAGTTGTGTGGAAATCCGTTATATGGAAATGGTTTTGGCATGTTTTATGCAAATGATCAACCTCATGCATACAGATACTCTTTTTGAATATTTCAAGTTCACATGCCCAAGTTTTAAATTAGATGACCGTTTTCTTTAGAAATTCACTTCAAAGGTGTGTGTAAATACAAATAATTGATGCATTTATTAGTGAAGAAGACTCACTGTTTTGTGTAAATTATTATCATAGGTGGCGTGTAGACTTGTAATTCTGTATGTCTTGATTTTGTTGTACAGAATTGGTAGGCTTGCAGCTGTTTGAGCATTGCATGTATGTGTGTGGTGAGGTGTCCTTGAGTTCTCGACACCAAATTGTTTTAATTTGAAAGTTTTTGATCCAGACATGCCTCCAAAACATACAGTACATCATTACATTTTGCATGAAGCCTCAACACCCATTGGATCTACTTTAGTTATCAGATCTATAGTGTTAGTTTGTGTTTGTCATACTGTCCCTTTGAAAAATCCATTAAACACTATTGGAAATTCAGACATATTGTACCACAGTAAATTTTGTTCATCTGGTTCTCCTATTCTCCTAAATAAGTAGTTTGTAACTCTCAACTAAATGTGTAAAATTCATTGACATGATTAAGTGTGGGCGCCATGGTGGCCTAGTGGGTAGCACGTTCGCCTCACAGCAAGAAGGTCGCTGGTTCGATCCCCGGCTGGGCCAGTTGGCATTTCTGTGTGGAGTTTGCATGTTCTCCCCGTGGTTGCGTGGGTTTCCTCCGGGTGCTCCGGTTTCCCCCACAGTCCAAAGACATGCGGTACAGGTGAATTGGGTAAGCTAAATTGTCCATAGTGTATGTGTGTGAATGAGAATGTATGAATGTGTTTCCCAGAGATGGGTTGTGGCTGGAAGGGCATCCGCTGCGTAAAACAAATGCCGGATAAGTTGGCGGTTCATTCCGCTGTGGCGACCCCGGATTAATAAAGGGACTAAGCCGAAAAGAAAATGAATGAATGAATGAATGAATGATTAAGTGTTGCCAGCATGCAAGGACACATATATTCTGGTCCTTAAATATACGTTACGTTTTTTGTAAATGTAATTCTATGCTTTTGGATTTTTCTAGAAGAGATATAGTAGCAAAGGTAGCCTGTTCGCACTTCAGGGAAATTGTGAAAAAAATGGGTTCTTTACTGTAAAATGTGTCTCAGAGATGATGTTACTGTTTTAATAACAAATAAAATTTCAGTAGCAAAGGTAATTAAATAGGAACTTATAGTTGTGATTGACTACTACATTATGTTTCTGGTAGAAATATGTCATTGGTTAATCGGATACTCAGACAATTGTTCAACCGTGTAAAAAATAAATACAGTTCCTTTTAAAGGGATATTTCATCCAAGAACAAAATTGGTTTTATTATTTACTATTCATTCTACTATGAATGGTGACTACTGGTTTTTGAAATTCCTCAAAATATCTTCATGTTCCACAGAAAATATAAACTATATCCTCAACATCCACTTCCAAACCATACAATGACAGATGTATTTATTTTTTGCTTATGGGTGAACTATCCCTTCAAAATTCAGAAGCGTTTATAGTTATAAAATAGGTTTTTAATAGGTTCTTTATTTAAATGTGACTTCAGTGAAAAACCTTTTATGTAACATTTATCTCAAGACAGGCTTTTCAAGGCAGGTTTTTCCCCACAAACTTAAGTCGATAAGTAAGCCTGAGAGTCCATCTGTTCCATTTTACAGTGTAAGGTCTGCTAGAAGAGAAATGGCCTGGAAATGCAAGGTCGTCAACCAAGTGACTTGTGATTGCACAGGGTTCATGGTTTCTTACCCGTTGGGCAGTTATTCAACATTACTCAACATTAGAGCCCTAAGGTCACTAGGCCACAAATCTCTTTGGACTAACCTAGACGAACATGTTATTAAAAAAGTGACAGCCAGAGTGAGTTTAATTAATCAATCTTTGATACAGAATTTCAGTTAGTCGGTTACAGCATGAATGCAGGTCATCTGAAACATGCATATATATTCTACTGGTCTTATGAGGTGGGATTTAGATCTTCAGGGAAAGAGAAACTCAAAGCCCCATTCCTCATCATTAAGTTTTAAACAGTTCTGTCGAGTTCACCTAAGCTGACCGCTACAGTTAATCAGTAGCTGGAGGTGTAACAAGAGACAGAGGAAAGACTTTCGGAGAAAACCAGAAGCATTTTACAAGTTAAAGAGAACTGTTTTCACTGAAGAGCACATAGTGTTCAGTTGCTTTTTTGCCAAGTGTACATTATTACTTTACATTTATATTTGTAGCTCCTAAATAAATAAAATGGTCTTCTGTGTCTACTTTCTTTCTGACATTTCAGCAATATTAATATTTCAGTGGTATAGCTATTTGATAACTTTGTTGTTTAGGCAACACGATGATCCAAATTATTCTTTAAAGAAGTAGATTCTAGAGAAAAATAAATCTTTTATTATGTTTTCAATGCAAGTTTGTAGACCTTAAAGGTTTACTCAGGGGCGGACTTAACCAATGAGGAAGCTAAGCAGCCGCTTAGGGCCCTGGGGAATTAAGCGCCTCTGACCAGTGCCAATATATGAATTAATCATATAGATCTTTTTTTTAAATTTTCTATCATATGTTGTAAAATCTAACTATAACTGTTAAGATTTTAACGTTATTACTTCTTTTCAAAACCAGGGGCCCCCGTGAATAATGGAACATTCTGTCTGTACTGCACATGTGCGAGGTCAGTACAATGCCAGCCAGTGTTGCCAAGTTAGCAACTTTTTCAGATTCCCATAGCGCCAAATTTCAAAATAACAACTATCGAATGTTTCAGGTGTTACTGGAGATTTTTAGAGACCCTCATGTGTCTTTGCTGTACCGTTCCTAAAGTTACTCTTTGCAACAAGCTGCGGGTGATGCCGTCAGTCTCTCCACCGCCTCAGAGCACTCAAAGGCAGCACAGTGCCACACAGCCATCTCTCACACTTGAGAGCAGATCATTCATCTGCATGTCGATGGCAAATGTTTTAGCACCACAAGCGTGAGGTATTTTCCTGGTACAGTCAAACCGATCTACTTCTCTGTTTTAAATGTAATAGTTTAAACAGACCATTTATTCTGTTCTTGCTGTTCAGTCACAAAGGTTTTAGTGACACCAGTCTGCCAGCAATCAAGAGTAGAGGCAGTAGAGTGTGCAAGAGTGAGAATTTTGAGAACATTTAGGGGGGAAAAGTAGAAATACGACTAACAACGAAATGCAGCTTCCTCCACAATCCTGTTGTCTGCACTGCAAATTTTAGATTGTAGATTTAACTACCTTAGAGTTAAAATTAACACTCTCTGAAATTTTATGGGAACCATATAAAAGTGTTAATATAATACTTTTGAAAGAGTTAACATTATGAACATTCAGAGAGTGTTAATTAGCAAACTCTTATAGTGTAAAATATTAACACCACTCAGTGTTATGTGTTAGCACTCTTAGGTCAAATTATCAACACCGCATGAAAATAAAATATATCTTGTTTAATATCAGCAACACTTCATTAACTATTCCGTTAATGTTTTAGGAAAACAATTCAAAACTGTCACAAACCGTATTTTCTCGTATTTTAACCAAAAGAATTATTATTTTCTTTAGCTTTAATGACGAGGAGGCAAATCAGCTTCTAACACTGAGGGTTATTTTATCTTTATCTAACTCTAGAATTTCAACACTTAACTCTGAATTATCGCAAAACTCAAAATTGAACACTAATGAATTTGCTGTGTGGCAGAAACACTGTCAGATGATGAGCGTTTTGAGCTTGTTCAGATAGGGCCTGTTCAAATAACATTTTCTAGTGAAACGGCCGCCGATTCACAAACAGCAATTACTGCAAAATGGCAGAAAGATTAATTTGATGGATTTTTAATTAAATTTGTTTAAATGTTTTAAAATTATTATTACTATTAAAAAAATCCAAAAATGGCTAGTTAACTGTACATCAGGTGCCCAAACTTGAACCTTCCCATCATGCACTGGGAGATTTAGCATATTTTTTTCCTGGTTTACAGTTGTATTTACGCTGTTTCATTGCTTTTTTTATTAGGGTAAAGAACTTGTTTTATGACATCTTGGGTTCATATTCTACTCAAAATGACATTCATACTAAAAACATTGACTAATACCATCATTGTGTATCACTGTGTTAAGTCTCATTTGTGTCTGTATGTTGAAATATTGTAACAAAATGTTAATAAGTAAAGTATACACTTCAGTGCTACATTGTTCGATTAATACTAGTGGTGCAAGGTAAACATCAAAGTACAAATCAGTCGGTAAACAACAGTTGTTAAAAAAAAATCATTTCACTTAATCCATACATGACATTGACTTTGATAAACCGAAAAACCTATCAAAGAAAAAGTTATTACATTTTTATTTGTGTATGAAGTCCAAAAGTCTAAAACGATTGTTAAAACTCTTTACAGGCTGTGAGACTAACACCGATAACATCCAAATGTATTACTGGTTCTATAGATAATATATGTAAATTAAAAAATATATACCTATTTCTCTATTGCTTGTGCAATTTACAGACCCCTGATGTATGTTTTCCTAAAGTTAGGAAATTAATTGTAATATGGTTTTGTCAGCAATATCACAGCCATGTTATAAAAGCAATAATACAAGCTTAATTGTGAATTTAGTCACAGCTGATGGATTGTTTGCATTTATAGTTAAAACTAACATTACACATGATCTAAGGTGTTGGAGAGGAGTTTAGCTGAAACATCATGTATAACTCTCTCCAGTGCTTTCCCATCTTAGATGTGCCACCGTGCTCTGACACCTCAGTGCAACTTTGCATTTGTGAAGACACAGTTATTAATAAGTACTTCACTAACACCTTTAGCAGATTTTTTGCTTTCTCATGCTGATAAGTGGCTGAAGAGTGTTTAAAATGAACCACCGGTAATGATTAAAGTGCAATGCCTTTCCATGGCAAAGCTTTTTGAAGTTAAAAATAACTGGTGTGATGCAGAGGTGCAATATGCTACCGCACATTTTTTTTTTTTTTTTTTACAGCGTGTGAAGGGGAGCTGTTATTGCAAAGTGATAATTAATTGGATCTTCAGACTGCCTGATTTAGAATGCCTCAGGCAATACTTTGCGTAAAGCTCACACAGGCATTAATGAAACATGGTCGTATGCATGATTTAATGGGTCACTTTTTATCATGAATGCGTGAGGTACATGTAATCTACGGAGGTATATGGTTTAAAACTTTTTTAACTTCATAAAAAAATTAATTTATATGTATTAGATTTGTCTCAAAAGAATTTATGAATAAAGGTTTTTGCATGTGGGTGATGATTTTCAGGATCATGATCGTACTAACTGGACATATAACATAAACTCAGAAATAATATAACATAATATAAATAATATAACATAAATTCAGAAATAATAAATTATGGCTGATGAGAATATTCACTTTCTATAAGTTTTTATTCTTATGTGTAGACATTAAGCTCCCTCACCAGTGACCAAACAGTATTTGTAGCATAAATATAAAAATAACTGAGTTATAAGTATCTGAGCAACTTGTTTGATTGCTTTAATGATAGTGAACATGATTATGACAAACCAAAGATGACAGAAATTGTAGTAAAGACATCAAATTCAATAGTAGTTAAATCGTCACAGGGAAGTTGGGTAAAATCCAGCTTACAGACTGAAAGTAATAGAAGTGGATCTCTGGCATTGTGCCAGGGAAAGCCTTGAGTGGGGCACCTTGGCAGACCAGCTGTTGGCCTACTGGGCACAGAAAGTGTTTTGACTTCCCTTTTTCAGAAAAAGATGGGTGTATCTAAAATAAAAACAAGTGGGAATTATCAGTGCTGAAATTGAAATAAGTTCAGTTAAATTAATAATATTATCTAAAAATAAAAATGATAAATTTTGTATAAAAATGTTGAGCTGAACCTTTTCATACAAGTAAACAAATACAAAATGTATGCTCTTATGACAGCAGAGAACAACACTCATGTGCAGTGTCAAGATGAGTGTCAAGGATATCATCGCTAGAAGCATCAACATCAACTCTCAATTCTTTGTGTGCATTTTATGGTCATTGCACTCTGAATTTGCAATGTACTGTAACTGCCTGACAGTAACAACACATGCGGCTGCAGTCCAGTAGTGTCCAGCAGTGTATGCAAACTGCTAAGCTATTTTCTGAATCATGTCTGATTATTTTTCAGATATCAGAAATCTTTACACAATGACAGGCCTTAAAAACACACGCAAATGATAAATTTGTACTCTATTATGGTTATATTTTGTTACTGTGGCTCCTGGTGAAAATATCAGCTGAACATTGCAGATCCTGTGATGTGACTATTGTGTATATTGTGTGCATATTGTGATATCGATGCTAAAAGGAGGTGCAGCTATTGAATGGATATATATTTTTGGCAATAGCCAAAAATGTACTGTGTGGGTCAAAATAATAGGTTTTTCTAAATAATTAGAATATAACTGAATATTACATATGTGGTGTTAAAGAGGGGTTAGTCGTTAGCATGATTGCCTCACAGCAAAAAATTGCAGGTTTGTGTCCTGGTTGGACCAGGAGTCCTTTTTGTGTGGAGTTTGCATGTTCTAACTGTATCTGCATGGGGTTGACCTGAAAAAGCTAAATTGGTTGTAGTATGTGAATAAGAGAGTGTGTGATGGTTCCCCATCACCAAGAGTTATACTCTCAGTCAGGGGCGCCGCAAGCAATTTTGGGCCCCATGAAAAAATATGAGGATGGGCCCCCTACTACCAAGCTAGCTATCCAAACTCTTTGTCCGCGATGTAGTTATACTGACCTATGCAGTTTATTATTGATTTTGTCCACCAATTATCAGTATTTAGTAAGAGAACGACCATGACTGTAGCTAGCAGATGATTTATTGTTAAAATGTAAACGTAGTACAGAAAAAGGTACAGTAATAAAATATTCACTGAAAATTTTACATTTTTATGTGCATATATACAGTTGAAGTCAGAATTATTAGCCCCGTTTATTTTTTCCCCAATTTCTGTTCTACGGAGTGAAGATTTTTTAAACACATTTCTAAACATAATAGCTTTAATAACTCATCTCTAATCACTGATTTCTTTTATCTTTGTCATGATGACAGTAAATAATATTACACTGGATATTTCTCAAGACACTTCTATACAGCTTAAAGTGACATTTAAAGGTTAACTAGGTTAATTAGGTTAACCAGGCAGGTTAGGGTAATTAGACAAGTTATTGTATAACAGTGGTTTGTTCTGTAGACTATCAAGAAAAAAAAATGCCTAAAGGGGCTTATAATTTTGACCTTAAAATGTTTTTTTTTTAAATTAAAAACTGTTTTTATTCTTGCCAAAATACAACAAATAAGACTTTCTCCAGAAGATAAAATATATCAGACATACTGTGAAAATTTGCTCTGTTAAACATCATTTGGGAAATATTTAAAAAAGAAAAAAAAAATTAAAAGGGGGGCTAATATCTGTATGTGTGTATATCTGTATGTGTGTGTGTGTTTACACACATGCTTGTGTAACTGAGTACATGCAGTAAAGTAATACAGACAGAATTCTGTAGATTTATTACATTTAAATTACGCCATTCACTATGGGCTCTTCTTTAACAATCTAGGCTCAAAAGACTGGCTTGAGGAGCATCCTGGCTGTGACATATTTAAAAGACACACAATTAATTCAAAACTTGTCTGCATGGACATTGAGATATTGTTTTACACTATTCTGCTGATATGGTATGAGTTTGACTAATCAGTTATATTACTAGAAATGGTCCACTGGGCAAAAAAAAAAAATAGATCATTATCTTTCAAGGAAACCTAACTTGATCAATTTAAAGGTTTGTCTTTCAGTTTTATGTTTGCTTTGCTGTTATAACTAATATCATTCTACATAATCAACATTGAGGGAAAATAGCAGTCATTTAATAATTGCCACGTCAACAATTAAGTTAATATCATAGTGAAATTAATACTTAAACGCAGACTGCAATGCACATGCTATTTTTCCCCCCCTTAGCGGCGCCCCTGCTCTCAGTGCTGTGTTGGGGCTGGAAGGGCATCCAATATGTAAAACAATTGCAGATTAATCTGCGATTCATTCCATTGTAAAGTGAGTAAATGCAATTAATTTTATTTATTAATTTTTTTTCTTAGTGTTTCAATTTATTTAAACCCTCAGATTCCCGATTTTCAGAGTTTTATCTCGGCCATATATTATCCTAAGTATACACAGATGGAAAGTATATTTATTCAGTTCAGATAATACTTGTATCTCAATTTCCCATATTTATGTGTGTTTTTGGGGTCAAGGGTCATGTATGTCTGTTTTTTATTTATTTATTTTACTTCTGGATATGGAATTTCTGTGCTTGTAGCTTCAATCAAGAGAGTAGTAGATTTAGTCAAAATTGCATAATGGAAAAATTTATTAATTAAAATATACAAAAAAATGACAAAAGTTGAACCTGCCACAAGCTACACATACCTTGGGTTGAAGATAAGTGCTAATGGAAAACTAAATCTGGCTGTGAATGAACTGAAAGAGAAAGCGAGAAGGGCCTTTTACGCCATTAAAAAATCAACACAAATAGAAATCCCAGTTCGAATCTGGCTTAAAATTTTCCAGTCAGTGATTGAACCGATAGTGCTATACGGGAGTGAAGTGTGGGGTCCTCTCCTCAGTCACGAGTTTGATAAGTGGGATAAGAATCCAGTTGAAAGCCTACATGCAGAGTTCTGTAGGAGCATCCTCAGGGTACAGAGGAACACACCCAACAATGCATGCAGGGCAGAATTAGGTCAGTACCCTCTACTCATGCGCATTGAGAAACGAGCCGTCAAATTTTGGAAACACATTAAAATGAGTGACCCCAACTCTTATCATTTTAAAGCCCTCAAAAACCAAGAAATGGACATTGAAAAAAGCCCTCTGATTCAGATGGTCCTGAAGCTCCAAACACAACCCAACTCAACGAATATTACTAACAGCAGGAAGCATCAGGACACGGACATGCTCATCCACAGAATAAAGCCCAATCAAATGATAAACGCACACAAAGAAGATTATCTGATTTACTGGAGTGAAGCAGCAGGAAAACAGAGTAAACTTCAGTGTTATTTAGACCTAAACAGAGATTATACCACAGCAGCATATCTGAGTGCAGTAAAGGACAGTAAATTAAGAACAACAATGACCAAATAAAGACTGAGTGCTCACAGTCTGACTGTAGAGACGGGCCGATACAGGCAGAACTGGCAACCCAGAGAGAGCCGAATCTGCCCACACTGTACCCTGGCAGAGGTGGAGACGGAGGAACATTTCCTCACCCGCTGCACAAACTATGAGCACATCCGAGAATCATTCTATCCCAAACTACTGAGCATTTACCCACAATTCACAGAGCTAGACAATAAAACACAGCTTCAATATTTACTGGGGGAAAAAACTGACTGTATTCTTCTAGCGGCACAATACATTAATGCCTGTCACAAAAAGAGAGAGGAGACCAATAAAAACATCAGTTATGCGCTTGCAAACACACAAACACACATCTAAATGATTATAATTGAATCATTGTAAATATCCTGATTATTACTGTTTAATATTTTTAATACTGTTTTATCCTACAATGTTGATTGTTAAATGTACAGTGTTTTCTGATCTACTATTATTTTTATTGATATAAATGAATAATATTATATATATGAATGATATGATATATTGAATAATAATATGATATATATGAATGATATGATATATTGAATAATAATATTATATATATGAATGATATGATATATTGAATAATAATATGATATATTGAATAATAATATATATGAATGATATGACATATTAAATAATAATATGATATACTGAATAATAATATGATATATTGAATAATAATATGATATATTGAATAATAATGTGTATATATCTTTAATTTGGTTTTTTTTGTTTTTTTCTTCGACTATTTACTGTGTTTTTTTTAATACATATGTATGTTCTTTTATTTTTATGTAAACTTTATAACTGCTTTGGCAATACATTTGTAATAATTGTCAT
>CAIGQQ010004470.1:296123-309636 GCA_903798035.1 Danio albolineatus
ACACACACACACACACACACACACACACACACACACACACACACACACATAAATACAACTTTTGGTTCTGCTTATTTGATTTAATTTAAAACGTGGTCATATGCATTATTTGCATCCTACATGAAAACATTCAGCATGTTTCTGGTTTTATAGAGAACGTTGGGCACATGGAAAGGTTAACAGCAGATATTCCTCGTCACTCACCACCATGCATGCATACAATAATTCTTCTAGTTTCAATTTAATTCAATAATTTACTTTGAATGAAAACACTGAACCTATGATGACGGTTGTGAGCAATTCGACCTACTCTCACGACCTTCACTAATATTTCCAACTTCCCGAGTAGTTCCATTAATGGACGTCATTACTTCTGACTCACCGCTGCAAATAATGTTTTTTAAGGGTGCTTTCACACTTGGTTCAATTGCCTGGACCGTACCCAAGTTCGATTTTCCCCCCTTGCCACCTTCTTGGTTGGTTTGTGTTCACACTGTCTTTTTTCCTTCTGAACCCCGGTACGCGTCATCAAGCCGATGTTTTGTGTATGTCTGTTGCCAGGCGACGGGCACAAAAGCAAAGCGCCAAAATGGAAAGACGTCCGCACATCGCGGTCGTTTCGCTTTAACTGAACCTTTTGGTTTAGAACATACAGAAAGCGGCTTGCGTCTATCTGCCGCACACATATTATACACGTTCAGAACATCACGCGATGTCCAAGCTGTTTTTGGAGGAGACAAGCATTATCACTGTGTTTGCTCTGGCTTGGTCGCGCTTGTCAGCACGTGATACTCAGACACACAGTCCTGATGGCTTCTGGGTGGTGTAGTTCTTTTTTAATTGCGTTACATTTTAATCGTATTAAAAGAAAACTACAAAAATGGCGATGCATTTTCTTTAATGAATGTCTTGTGTCCATGAATGCATTCGTTTATTTAATATAATCGCAAGATTTGCTGTAATGTAATTGCATAGGCTGATATCGCGATTGCGATTGCGATATGATTAATCGTGCAGCACTATTATGTTCCCTTCTTAATTTTAAATTTCCTATCACCTATCAAGCAAACTCAACTTTTGAAAACTGCTTGGACAGTCAGATGTGTCCACAGTCATATTGGAGTCATAAAAACACAACAAGTCTCAAATTCACTGCATTAAAAAGTGATCCAAATTTCAGCGATTTGAGGCCCAACGCGATTTATCCCTGCCCACCGGTATTGACTGACAGGTGCAAATTGCTATGTCTCAGTATTAACATGTATTTCCACAAGACAGGATTTGCAAAGAAACAGGGATTAAAAGATCTTTTAATCTTTTAAAAGAGAATTTTATAGGGGTTTTCACTTTTATTGATCGAAGAATGGAGATTGACAGACAGGAAAGTGTGGGGAGCAGAGATAGGGGGAAGGATAGGGGGATAGGGGGAAGGATTGGCAAAGGACCTCAAGCCGGGAATCAAACTCAGGTCACCGCAAGCACCTGGGTGCTATGTGTCATATATATAAATGAACAATGATATTAAATGGAATAAAATACTGATGCTATCAAATTGTATTTATGTCATGTATAAATGTGTATATATACTGTATATATATGTATATGTATGTATGTATATGTATGTGTGTTACTCAGTATCAGTATATGTGTATCAGACCTTTGCATTTACTAGATTCTTGCATCATATTCATCTTCTAAGCTGGAGTTATACTGCCACTGACACTTGGTAAACATTTACTCTCACACAGAACACTCACTATTTATATACAGGTATTCATTGGATCTACAGAAAAGCAGCACACACAACTCTGTGTTTACTAAGAAAAAAAAACACATAAACTTTTATATATAGATAGATGTAATCATACCTCTAAAATGTTTGCAGAATGCTGCTGCTGAAGTCAATGGTGCCATCACTTTAAGATAAAAAAACTTATGCATGCAATCATAGTTGTGTGTGTGTGTGTGTGTGTCCGTGTGTGTGTGCGTGTGTGTGTCCGTGTGTGTGTGCCTGTGTGTGTGCATGTGTGGAAGACAAACTCAAGTGCATTTTTAAGTGACTTGTAACTTAAAGGGCACTTTTGTAAGCTGTTTGGACATTGTTTAGTGTGTCCACTGTCATATTGGGATGATATATGTAAAGACAATAAGTCTCTTTTTGTGAAATTTCTTGATGTTAAAATAGGATTTAAATCCCTTTCATTTTGAGGCCGACTGCAACTTGAAGTAGGAGTAAGGTTTCCCCACCCATTGAATTGATTGACAGCCGCGTGTTAACATGTCTCCATAGTAACGTGTACAATCATAAGAACAAGACAGGATGTGCGCAAAGCAACTGGGATTAAAATATTTGTTCAGCTCGCTGTGATCATCAATCATCATCAAATGTGATCAAGAATGAGTTTTACAAGTTTAAAATGTTTTTAAAATTTGCATGTAAGTCATTTACTTCAGCTTTACTTCATCACCACAGCTGCATGTCCAATTATAAAAGAGGATGCTTGAATCCCAGTTTGTAGACATTAAATCAGGTTTATTTTGTAATTTAACATTACGGATATCCATACAGCAGTGGATATTAACATATATCCTGTCACATTTGCGTGCAAAAACAGTGCAGTGTTAAACGTGCGTACTGTGTGTGTGTCCATTGTGTGTCTGTGTGTGAACTTTGTAATGACATTGTGTGTGACTCATCGTAGAAAGGCTTGAACAAACTACACAACAAGTTCCTCAAATAATCATTGGGAAAATTCTTAGTGTAGAATTTCTCACAAACGTTACATGAGACCTGCTTCCTTCATGTCTAACGCAGCTGAGGCAGAGACTATAAGCCACACTGGTACATGGGAACGGTGGGCGGAGAGAACAAGCATTAAAGGCACAGACCACAAAAACAGCTACATGGTTGTTCAGAGATAAAAAAAATCCAATATTCTGAAAGGTATATTAATTAATCTGATGGGTGTTTTGAGCTGAAACTTTGCAGACACATTCTGGAGACACAAATGTCTTATATTAAATTTATATAATCACACATACCTGAGCAAGTTTCCAGTGTCTTCAAGATCACTAGAAAGCTATAGGGAGGGGTGTTTGATTAGTGTTGGAGTTAAAAATCATGTTTAAAAGTTTTTAAATCATGGCAGTTTTTTTTAAAGGAATACTGCAGTTTTAGTTAATTTCTGAAAAGTGCAGTTTTTTGGACACGAAAAAAAAATGTGTTATTTAAGTAAATTGCACTATTACTGCAATACAACTGAAGTACTACAATACAACCAACTGCAGTACATCTACTGAAATAAAACTGAAGTAATACTATAGTACAACTGCATTACAACTACTGCAATTCAACTGAATTATTACTACAGTACAACTGCAGTACAACTAATAGTATTGAAGTGATACTACTACTATAATGCAGTACAACTACTGCAATGGTACTGAACTACTACAACTACTATAATGCAGTACTGCTACTGCAATACAACTTAAGTACTACTACAGTAAAACTGCCATACCACTAATGCAATAGAACTGAAGTGCTTCTACAATACAACTGCAGCACAATTACTTTTCCTGCTCGGTGGACAATGATTTCCAAAAGAGGTTTTCAGTACTTTAGTTGTATTGCTGAAGTACTACCCTAATACTGTATATCGTATTGCACTTTTCTGAAGTATAACTAACAACAGAAATACATCTATACTGCAATACATAATACAACTAAAGTGGACTATTAATACTTATGTACCTAAGTGCAATAAACTATATAGCCTTTCACTGTATTGCCTCTCTCAGTTTATTTAATGTTACTTCAGTTGTACTGCAGGTTTTACTGCTGTTGAACTTTATTGCATTGCAGTTGAACTGTGTTTATACCTCATTATACTGCAGTTTTGCAGTTGCATTGAATTTTTCCACAGTTATCCTTGTATATAGGCTACTGCTGTTTTATTGTTCGGTTCACTGCAGTTCATTTTTATTATTATTTGTTTTTGCAAATAAACTCTTAAAATTCTATTTAGAATATTACTTGCATCCAAATAACATCCCTGAAAAGAGGACACAATATTTTTGCAAGATGTTGAAGAATAAACCCATTGTAACACAAGTTCCCCTTCATATCTGAACTCTGATGTGTGTCTGAATCTCAGACAATGGGAGTTGCTAGACGACTAATCACTCTGAAGATCAAGAAAATGGGCCAATGAAATGCCTATTGCATTGGCAGAGCTTCGCTCCACAGCTGATTCTGATGAGCTTGTCATGGCTATATCAGTCAGCTGCGGAGGAGCTCCTTTAGAATTGTTGCTTCAGACCCGATCACGAGACTGAAGAAACCCTTCTGCTAAGCTGACTTCCAACTGAGAAGAAAGCTTTACCTTCACCAGTGCGGGGGTAGACGTTAAAGCGGCGGTTGAGCTGGGTTTCCCGTCCCCTTGGCGTTTCGCTGGTGACTTGAAAGAGCAGTTTTCTACTAGAGCAGATTTCCCTAAGAGAGCACACGGTTGTGTAGCGCGTCTTAGTAAAGATGTCGTTCCGACCGTGCGTTTCTGGATGTGGTGGTTTCCTCGCTCTGGATGACAGGCACGAGTATTGCGTCACATGTTTGGGGGTCCAGCATGTTGATGGGGTGCTCGCGGACAGTTCTTGCCCGCACTGCGATGGCTTGACTGTTGCACAACTGAGGTCGCGGCGAGCCCTTGCATTAGGGCGAGTCACCCCTGCTGCTCCCCGCCAAGCGGTTAGCACTCAGGCAGGCCTGAGGGTTACAGTGGGGGCTAATCCGTTGCCTTCGGGCCTGCGGACCCCTCGCTCATCTTCAGTGCGCTCTGTTTCTGCTTCGAGTGAGGGCGCTGGTCCATCCTCCGGGTTGGCCGCGTTCTCATTTGATGACACCGGAGACGTGATGTCCATCACTGCATTCGTGATTGACATGCTCCGATGAAGATCCAGACCCCCTGCCACCCTCCAGGGTTATCAGCAAGGTCTCAGATTTAGAGCCGGACATTTTGGCCGTGTTATTCCGAGCTGCTTCATCCGTAGGACAGGAGATGGCTGCCATCTCCAAGATGGCGCCGGCGATGATGGCTGTCTCTGTGACGTGCTCTGCAGTATTTTTCGTTTTTTTGTTAGTTTGTCCTGTTTTTTGTCACATTCCTACAATTAGTTTCACCAGAGACGAATTGTTGGACATTCGGACGCATACACCACCAAATACTTTTCCAGACTTGGACTTATCTGATGTTCTGTTGGACATTGTTGTCGGAGGAGCTGCGTTGCTGCTCAAACGCGTTCAGATGCGAAGACGATGGAAGCGTGCAGGCGCGCTTGTGAAACTCAGACAACGAGGATTTCGAACCGCATTGCCGAGCATCCATCTGGCAAATCTCCGCTCTCTACCCAACAAAATTGACGAACTCATTCTGCTCTCTCAGACAAACAAGGATTTTATGCATTCAGCTGCTCTGTGTTTTACGGAAACCTGGCTATCAGCTGTTCAGAGCGGATCGCGACGAGGAAACAACGCGGAAATCGCGCGGTGGCAGGACGTGCTTTTACATCAATGAAAGGTGGTGTACAGATGTAACTCGTTTAAAGAAGATGTGCTGTCCAGATCTAGAAGCACTGTTTATTAACTGTAAGCCTTTCTACTCACCGCGTGAGTTCTGCTCGTTTGTCCTCGTCTCTGTTTACATTCCTTCGCACGCGCGCCTGGCGATACAGAAACTAGCTGATCAGATAGAGCGACAGCAGCCGGACTCTGTTTTAATCATTCTCGGGGATTTTAACAAAGCAAAACTATCCCATGAACTGCCAAAATATAGACAGCATGTTACATGTCGCACAAGAGACAGTAACATATTGGATCACTGCTATACCACAATAAAGGATGCATACCACTCTGTCCAACGAGCAGCTTTGGGACACTCTGACCACTGTTTAATTCATCTTATACCAACCTACAGACAGAAACTGAAAACAGCCAAACCTGTATTAAGATCTGTGAAAAGATGGACTAATGAAACAGAGCGAGATCTAAAAGCCTGTTTCGACCTCACTGACTGGAGTGTTTTTGAAGATGCTGCTAACGATCTGGATGAACTCACAGACACTGTAACATCTTATATTAGTTTCTGTGAAGATGTGTGCATTCCTACCAGGACTCAACTCACATACAACAATGACAAACCATGGTTCACTGTAAAACTCAGACAGCTATGTCAGGCCAAAGAGGCTGCTTACAGGAATGGGGAGAGGGCCTTGTATAAGCAAGCAAAGTACACCCTGGAAAGAGAGATCAGAGTCACCAAAAAGAACTACTCTGAAAAACTAAGGAGCCAGTTCTCTTCCAGCGACTCAGCATCCGTGTGGAAAAGCTTAAGGAATATCACAAGTTACAAGTGACCACCCCCTAGCACTGTAGACAATGAACAACTTGCTAACGACCTGAATGAGTTTTACTGCCGGTTTGAGAAAACCCTCCACACCCACCCTGAACTACTCTTCATGCCACCATTAACACCTCCACCACCCCCGCCTCCCCCATACCTTCAATTCAGTTTAATGAAGATGATGTGCGCCAGGTCTTCCGGAAACAAAAGAGGAGAAAATCACCAGGCCCAGATTTTATAACACCAGCCTGTTTAAAATCCTGTGCTGACCAACTGGCCCCCATCTTCACCCTGATCTTCAACAGATCACTGGAGCTGTGTGAAGTGCTCTCCTGCCCCAAACGCTCCATCATCATACCAATCCCAAAAAACCCCAAACTTACAGGACTAAATGATTACAGACCAGTGGCGCTAACATCTGTGGTCATGAAGTCGTTTAAAAAACTGGTGCTGGCCCACCTGAAGGACATCACTGAACCCTCACTGGACTCTCTTCAGTTTGCCTACAGAGCAAACAGGTCTGTGGATGATGCAGTAAATATGGGACTGCATTAAGTTTTGCAACACCTAGACAGACCAGGGACCTATGCGAGGATCTTGTTTGTTGACTTCAGCTCAGCTTTCAACACCATCATCCCAAAACTTCTCCTGCCCAAATTAATTCTGCTCTCCGTGCCCACCTCTGTCTGTCAGTGGATCAACAGCTTTCTAACGGACAGGCAGCAGCTGGTCAAGCTGGGCAAATCCTCATCCAGGACCCGCACAATCAGCACTGGCGCCCCCCAGGGGTGTGTCCTCTCCCCTTTGCTCTTCTCTCTGTACACGAATGACTGCACCTCAAAAGATCCCTCTGTCAAGCTCCTAAAGTTTGCAGATGACACCACCCTTATTGGTCTCATTCAGGACGGTGACGAGTCTGCTTACAGACAGGAGGTTCAGGAGCTGGCTATCTGGTGCAGTCACAACAACCTGGAGCTGAACACGCTCAAAACAGTGGAGATCATAGTGGACTTCAGGAGAAACCCCCCTGCTCTCCCCCCACTGAGCATCATGGACAGCACTGTGGCTGCAGTGGAGTACTTCAGGTTCCTGGGCACCACCATCTCTCAGAGCCTGAAGTAGGACACTCACATTGACTCCATTGTCAAAATAGCCCAACAAAGGCTGTACTTTCTTTGTCAGCTGAGGAAGTTCAACCTGCCACAGGAGCTTCCGATACAATTCTACACCTCCATCATTGAATCAGTCATCTGCACTTCAATAACTGTCTGGTTTAGCTCAGCTACCAAATCTGACCTTCGAAGACTACGTCGAGTAGTTCGGACTGCTGAGCGAATCATTGGTACAACCCTCCCTACTCCCTACTACTTCGACACTGTCGATCACAGCATACTTCTGGATAGGCTGGAAAACTGGGTTGGGCTATCTGGGACGGTCCTCAAATGGTTCGGATCGTACCTTGAAGGGAGAGGTTACTATGTCAGTATAGGTGATCATAGGTCGAGGTGGACACCCATGACATGTGGAGTCCCACAAGGCTCAATTCTGGCACCTCTCCTGTTCAACCTTTATATGCTCCCTCTGAGCCAAATAATGAGAAAGAACCAAATCTCCTACCACAGCTATGCTAATGACACTCAGATCTACATAGCCTTACTGCCTAAGGACTACAGCCTCATTGACACCCTCTGCCAATGCATTGATGAAATTAACAATTGGATGCGCCAAAACTTCTTTCAGTTAAACAAAGAGAAAACTGAAGTCATTACATTTGGGAACAGAGATGAGGTTCTCAAGGTGAATGCGTACCTTGGCTCTAAGGGTCAAACAACAAAAAATAAGGTCAAGAATCTTGGTGTGACTCTGGAGTCAGATCTCAGTTTCAACAGTCATGTCAAAGCAGTAACTAAATCAGCATACTATCATCTCAAAAACATTGCAAGAATTAGATGCTTTGTTTCCTGTGAAGACTTAGTGAAACTTGTTCATGCTTTTATCAGCAGCAGGGTGGATTACTGTAACGGCCTCCTCACTGGACTTCCCAAAGAGACAGTCAGACAGTTGCAGCTCATCCAGAACAAGGATTCTGACCAGAACCAGGAAATCAGAGCACATCACACCTGTCCTCAGATCTTTACACTGGCTCCCAGTTACATTCAGAATAGAGTTTAAAGTATTATTACTTGTCTATAAATCACTAAATGGCCTAGGACCTCAATACATTACAGATATGCTCATTGAATACAAACCTAATAGATCACTCAGATCATTAGGATCATATAAACTAGAAATTCCAAGAGTTCAGTCAAAGCAGGGTGAATCTGCTTTCAGCTATTACGCCCCCCGCTGCTGGAATCAGCTTCCAGAAATGATCAGATGTGCTCCAACATTAGGTACATTCAAATCAAGACTGAAAACACATCTGTTTAGCTGTGCCTTTACTGAATGAGCGCTGTGCTACGTCCGACAGATTGCACTATTGTGTCTTTCTTTTCTTTTCATTCTTTTATAACTTGTCTTAACTCATTTTAATCTGTTTTTATCTGTTTTTTTATTATTTTATTTTCTTATACTTCAATTTTATTTCTGTTTATGTAAAGCACTTTGAATTGCCACTGTGTATGAAATGTGCTATATAAATAAACTTGCCTTGCCTTGCCTTACTCTCCAAGAACTGTACTTATCCAGAGCGAGCAGAAGGGCGGCCAAAATCACTCTGGACCCCTCACACCCAGCACACTGCTTCTTTGAACTGTTACCTTCTGGGCGACGCTACAGAGCACTGCGCACCAGAACAGCCCGACACAGAAACAGTTTCTTCCCCCAGGCAATCCATCTCATGAACACTTGATGATAATAATCGTGGAACCAACATCACTGTTTGCAATACACTTTTACACACACATACACTTATTTAACAACACACTTTACATGCCAGTTTGCACATAACAAATACACTTGTTACACACACATACACTTATAACAACACACTTTACATGCCAATTTGCACATAACAGCTGCACATATAATGTTGTATATAGTAATACACCTGTACACTTGTCCATCTGTATATCTGCATTTAACACTTACTTCTATTTTTTTGAATATATTTATTATCTGTTTTTTGTCCTGTCTCTGTAATTCTGTTGCACTGTAGAAGCTCTATCACAAAAACAAATTCCTTGAATGTGTGAACATATCTGGCAATAAAGCTCTTTCTGATTCTAGAGCTGTTGGCAGTGTTTCTAGCTCTCCGCCGCTTTTTACCAGTGCTGGAGCAGAAACACGTGCTGGTCAGGATGGACAGCATGGCATCGTAGCTTATATCAACCGTATGGGGGGTATACGCTCCCGCCGCATGTCTCAGCTCGCTCGCCGTCTGCTCCTCTGGAGTCATACGCGGCTGAAATTGCTGCGAGCCACTCACGTTCTGGCAGCTAGTGCACCGAGGAGAATGGAGACTCCACCTACAGACTCCACCCTGATGCGATCCAGTTGATATGGGCGCCCTTTGGGGAAGCCCAGGTCGATCTGTTTGCTTCCCCCGAAAGCGCTCGTTGCCAGCTGTTTTACTCCCTGAACTAGGCCCTCCTCGGCACGGATGCACTGGCCCATAGATGGCCATTGGGCATGCGCAAGTATGCGTTTCCCCCAGTGAGCCTAATCGCACAGACACTGTGCAAAGTCAGGGAGGACG
The DNA here is from genome assembly GCA_903798035.1 of Danio albolineatus. NCBI lineage: Eukaryota > Metazoa > Chordata > Actinopteri > Cypriniformes > Danionidae > Danio > Danio albolineatus. The sequence continues at coordinate 306,219 of CAIGQQ010004470.1, forward strand.
AGGAGCAGGTCTTGTTCGTTGCGCCTCTCTGGCCCAATCGGACCTGGGAGCTCTCACTCCCTGCGGCGGCCCCTCCCTGGCGCATTCCTCTGAGGGAGGACCGCCTCTCTCTGGGATGGGGCACGATCTGGCACCTGCGCCCAGATCTATGGAACCTCAACGTGTGATACATAGACAGAGCTCGGAAGACTTAGGTGACTTACCACCCTCGGTAGTTAACACCATCACTCAGGCTAGAGCATCTTCTACGAGGCATGCCTACGCCCTGAAGTGGAGTCTAATCGCTGAGTGGTGCGCTTCTCGTAGAGATTAGCTTTGTGTTATCCTTTCTTCAGGAGAAGTTGGAGTGTAGGCTGTCGCCCTCCACACTGAAGGTTTATGTGGCTGCCATCTCCGCTCATCATGACGCGGTGGATGGCAACACGCTCTGAAAAACATAATCGAATCATCTCTCGTTCCCTCTTGGGATCTCTCTGTAGTCCTGGCAGGTCTGCAGTGGGACCCGTTCGAGCCACTTGAGTGAGTATCCCTTAAAATTCTGTCTATAAAGACAGCTCTGCTGACCGCTTTGGCATCATTTAAGAGAGTCGGGGATCTGGAGGCATTTTCGGTCGGCAAATCGTGCCCAAGGTTCCTACCACCCCGTTTAGAGATCAGGTGGTGAACCTGCAAGCACTGCCCTCAGAGGAGGCAGGCTCAGCCCATTCACTGCTTTGTCCCGTTCGCGATTTGCGCCTTTACATGGAACGAACGCAAAACATAAGATCTTGTGAACAGCTCTTTATCTGTTATGGTGGTCGGCAGAAGGGAAGTGCTGTATCAAAACAGAGGTTGGCCCACTGGTTAGTTGATGTCATCGCGCTGGCTTATAAATGCCAAGGTGAGCCACGCCCTCTAAATGTGAGAGCGCACTCTACTAAAAGTGTCGCTTCCTCCTGGGCGTTAGCACGCGGCGCCTCTCTCACAGATATCTGCAGAGCTGTGGGCTGGGCGACACCTAATACATTCGCAAGGTTTTATAACCTTTGAGTGGAGCCGGTTTTCTCCAGATTATTGGGTAACCCCGGTCAACCAGGAGAAAATTAGGCTCAATGTCAACAAACGCTTGCTGCGCCAGGCTCCCTAACCCAGAGATGCATGCGCATTTTATTATTCTACTAGTAAGTTTTTCCCCCCAGCACCTGACTCAGCGGAGGAGTCAAGTGCATGGCTCAGTGTGTTGTCTGGTATGCCCCCTTGTGGTCAACCCGCATACTGAGGTTCGGTGCCAGCTATGTGCAGTCCCCTTTTTTGGTGATGCCATATGCATTTCTACCACGGTGTGTTCCCACTTTCAGGTGGTCCCGTGTCTTCCCTAACAGCTAACCAGCCTATCGTATGTAGTACTCCCCCTAATCAGGGCTAATCCATATGTTTTGTTGTCATGAAGCTCCCCTTTTGGGTTGCAGATGACCTCCGCAGCGTCCTCCCCCTTCAGGGACTGGCGCTTTCCCAACGTACTGTCGTATTCAAAAATTCCTAGTCTATATTAGCTAGGTGAAGACAAATTACGACTTGCGATAATAAATTATTATTCCCATGTTAATGGTAATTAAGGGCCTAGGGACGTTGGAATGTTGCGCTTTTGGTGATGTCAGTGCGCTCACACCTTGCTTGGCAATCTGCACATCAGGAGCGTGACGGGCCTAGCTGCTGTGGCATTTTCTATACAGTCTCCCATTGTCTGAGATTCAGACACACGTCGGAGTTCCCATATGAAGGGGAACGTCATGGTTACTTCCGTAACCCACGTTCCCCGAATAGGGAACAGAGACGTGTGTCTCCACTGCCACAGCATCTGAGTCTCCAGCTGGGAGCTGAGTGATCGGCTCTTCAGAAGGCAATTCTAAAGGAGCTCCTCCACCAGCTGACTGATATAGCCCTGACGAGCTCATCAGGATCGGCTGTGGAGCGAAGCTCCGCCAATGCAATTGGCATTTCATTGGCCCATTTTCTTGATCTTCAGAGTGATTGGTTGTCTAGCAACTCCCATTGTCTGAGATTCAGACACACGTCTCCGTTCCCTATTCGGGGAACGTGGGTTACGGAAGTAACCATGACGTTCTTACCACACCATTGGCATGTTAGACTACAGCAGCACAAGTGCAAGTATTTAATGCAAGTAAAGATGGAGTTTACTTGTTTTTACGCCAGTTTACTGCATCTTATACTGCTGTTGAACTTTATTGTACTGTATTTGAACTGTGTTTATACTTGACTCTATTGCAATTTTGCAATTGTACTTAATTTATGTCTAGTTACTGCTGTTGTACTACAGTTTTACTTTAGTTTACTGCAGATATGTTTTGTAAGGGGAAGTGACCCATAGGACTAAAGGCTCGTACACACCGGGACGCTTTTCGTTTGCGTTTATCGTCGGCGTTTTTCGAGACGTTTTTCAGCATTTAAGCCCAAGCGATTTTCTCTGGCGTCAAGCAGAAGAGCATGTAAAATCACTCCTTGACGTTAGATGGAGCACAGGGTGGCGCCAAGCTTCTGACACCCGCTTGTTACACAGAAGAAGAAAAGAGGAAGTTTACACGCTTATTGTTGCGACCGGCAAAGTATGGATGGTTCAAGTAGCAGCTCTAGCAATGAGGAAATGATTATTGTTCACCAGTGCAATAAGCAGCTCCACGTTCATATCGCCTCTGGGCATCTGCGCTCGCACCAGCACTTTTGCGCTTGAGCGCCTCCAAGGGGTGTTCACTGTAACTTCAGCGGTTCCGTACACGTGAACAAAAGTGGCGATCTGATTTGTGGTGAAGGTTTTGACGCGGGGCGTCAAAACAAAAAAACGAGCATGAGGCGTTTCTTTAAAAATGATGCTTTTACGCCTGGCGTTTTGCGCGTTGGTGTGCACCGTCACATTTCCGCCCTTTATTTAGTCACGAGGTGTCAAACGTCAACCGAAAACGCGAGCAAAAAACGTCTCGGTGTGCACGGGCCTTAAAGTCGCCATCTCTGGACTACATGAAAAAAAAAATCTAAAAAGAACATTAGGCACTCTTAAATAATGAAAATGGCTACTTTTACAATCTTGTAGTGTAGACAGCTTCAGTTTCAAATGATTAGCCTTACAGTAATTATTTGTTGAGTCACATACAGGTTTAAGGGTGTTGACATCTGCCTTAAATGTTATCCTTAAATGTGTTTTGGATTGAATGCTTAAATCGTTTTGGCTTCTATTTGAGTATTGCTCATTTCAACCCCTTTCATAAAAAGTGCTGGTAATATGCAGGTTTGTGATGGATGGGTCATCTATTACACTCAATGTCTTACATAAGCATGTCTGTTTGGGATGGAGACGGCTTTCTTTAATTGCCACGTGTTTCCTGCCTGCATTTTCTGGCTTTGACTTGTTTATTATTATTTATTT
>CAIGQQ010004470.1:339636-355305 GCA_903798035.1 Danio albolineatus
AATTGGGTAAGCTAAATTGTCCGTATTTGTGAATGAGTGTGTGTGGGTTGCAGCTGGAAGGGCATCTGCTGCGGAAAACATATGCTGGATAAGTTGGTTGTTCATTCCACTGTGGCGACCTTTTTTTTCTTTATTTTGCCCACTCAACAATTCACACATTACTGCCTGGCTAGTTTCTGTCCTCTACTTTTAAGCTAAAAAGGGAATAATGGTCCAATAATCCTTTTATCCTAAACTTTTTAACAAAACACTTTCCTCTCCATGGCTGTTGCAATTTCTAGCCAAGAATTATTGGTAATCTGGTTCTCTATGATGATCACGCTGATCGGATCGTTAAGATGTCTATACTGTCGTACCTGTTTCAGACAAAATCTTTTCAAAGTGTTTCATATTCAACTCAAATCAAACGCGGCGCCGAAATTATGTGGCACGCGCTTGTAAAAAACATTGTAAAACATCTATAGTGTTGTTTTGGTCATTCTAAAACGCCTTAACCATTTCAGTATTAGTGTTATTATAATATTAATGACCTCCAGAATTGTCATGAGCATCTTTGCTCCGTGCCTCACGCCTTTAAACGCCAGCGCGCGTTCACTGCGTGTCAGGATTGCCTTTTGAGTGCAAGTCATTTATTAAATGAATATATTCACGCAACTTTTCCTTTACTTTTGACATTTGGCACCAGTTAATCAGAAAGTGGCGATTTTGTTCTCTTCGACTTGTTGGACGGAAATGATGCTTTATTCACACGTCTTTTATGCACTATTCCAGTTTTGGGCATAAATTTAATTAGCATTTTTAGATGATAACATAGCCATTCACACTGCAACAGCACAGCTCCCCCCTTTCTTCCCTATGTACCTGTGGGTGAACCGCTCCTCCGGGTGTGGCCATGAGCATTCATCCTCTGCTATTTCTTCCTCATTTATGCGTTCTTTAGATTCATTATTGCTGTCTTGAATCTCCATATGTCAACCGGTAACTCTGTGACTGTATGATGACGGTCAGCTCACGTAAATCTGCTGTAGCCTGAACTTGTTTTTTGGTTCAAATAATGTACCAGCTACCAGGCTTTTCATTGGTCCGTTAAGATGAGATTTGTTTATTGGCTGCCGAAGTCAGTGGTTGAAATATTAATTACATTACAGTACTCTGTAACGAACTATCATTTTAAAAGTAACGAAGTACATTACTCAGCTTAATTTGTACTCAAGTACAAGTAAAATTACAGCCTTAAAACTATACTCATGAAAGTACAAATACTCAAAAAATTTACTTAACTACAGTAACGTGAGTAGTTGTAATTCGTTACTCCCACCACTGATAAATGCATCAATGGGTGGCACAGTGGCACAGTGGGTATAGGTGTAGCCTCACAGCAAGAAGGTCGCTGGTTCGAGCCTCAGCTGGGTCAGCTGGCATTTCTGTGTGGAGTTTGCATGTTCTCCTGCAACAGCTGACAAAATCTGGACATTCACACACACAGCTGCTGCTCATCCACACTGATTACAAGGACTATAAATACATCTCACCTTCATTCACACATTGCAGAGTTTTTTTTCACTACTGAACATTACGAATCATTTTTCTTGTTTGATTTTCCAGTGTTTTTGATCCTTGCCTTGTATGTCATTCTGATTAATTGCTGTCTAGTCTGACCTCTCACCTGCATTATGACCACAACTATTGGATTACCCTTATGATATTGTTTTGCTCCTGTTGACCCTTGACTGTATGACCTCAATTCTAATTAACTGCATTTGGATCTGCAAGGCTTTTGTAAGTCTCCGTTTCGTAACAATATTAAAGCATACAAATATTGTATACACTGTATAGAGTTTTGTTTTATGCAGCAATCTGTTTTTATTATTTTGTTGCTGATATTTATTAGATATTTGATCGAAAAAAAAAAAATCTCAACCTCAGTGACATGACAGCTTGCTACAGACCTGCCATCAAACGTTCAGAAAAACAATGAGTTTGTCTAAGGAATAGACCAAAACTGTCATTGTTCCCTGAAAAATTATTTTAAAAAATCATTCTTTGAAATAGATTTTTTTGAAAACACATGTCTGAATGGTTTATTCACTTGATTTGAAGTTTTGATTTTAATGAGATTAAGACAATATTCTGATTAAGAATCTAACATGTAAACAGCGATTTTTTTTTTGATTCATGTAATCCGATTAACGTCATAATTGAACTAAAGAGAAATCGAATTGAAGTATTCCGACTTTAGTCGCATTATTGACGTACAGTACAGACATGTTAACACCTTAATCGAACTATTACCGTCATGTAGGACTGTTCTCTGCGTTTTGCAACAGGATAGTCCACACACACACACACACGCACACACACACCTACACACACACACACACACACACACACACACACATATGGCTGTTTGACACTCTTTGAACGAGTCAGTGAAGACCACAAACACCTGCATCGTGAAATGCGGAGGTTTTTTTTTTCTTCCATTTACCATGCAGTATGAATTTACATTAAAACAACATTCTTCGAACATAGTTGCATCTTGTTTGTCACGGGGGTATGCATGAAATGTTTGCGAATGAAAGTGAAAGTACCAAACTGCAGTTAAAGTCTACAAATTAAAAATGAAACACCCGAAATTACATGAAACTCCAGAGGAAATGCGGATAGTGCCGTGATGCAATGACATGAATCGAATTATGTGCTATAACATGTAAAACAGGATCATTAAAGAAACATTTAAAAAGCAACTCATGTAAACGCCTTAATCTTATTACTGTCTTAATTAGATTAAGCCAAATAATTTGATTACTGGGCGCCACGGTGGCGCGTGAGTAGCACGTTCGCCTCACAGCAAGAAGGTCGCTGGTTCGATCCCCGGTTGGGGCTGGTCCCGGTTGGGCCAGTTGGCATTTCTGTGTGGAGTTTGCATGTTCTCCCCGTGGTTGCGTGGGTTTCCTCCGGGTGCTCCGGTTTCCCCCACAGTCCAAAGACATGCGGTACAGGTGAATTGGGTAAGCTAAATTGTCCATAGTGTATGTGTGTGAATGAGAATGTATGGATGTGTTTCCCAGAGATGGGTTGTGGCTGGAAGGGCATCCGCTGCGTAAAACAAATGCCGGATAAGTTGGCGGTTCATTCCGCTGTGGCGACCCCGGATTAATAAAGGGACTAAGCCGAAAAGAAAATGAATGAATGAATGAATTTGATTACTGATGTCCATGTAAGCGTAGTCAATGAATCAAACTTAAATCATTATTGTCAAAAGGATACTCAAAGAAGGTTAAGTTGTACGGACTAATTCTATGTTCTGTTTCATTTTTAAAATTGTTTGTTTTGTGCTTCTTAGTCTTACAGGTTTAGAATCAACACAGGCTCATTGTAAAAAAGTAGCCCTTTAAACATTTCTGGAGATGGCTGCACTTCCTCTTTTTAAACAACTGCTATGGGGTGGTATGACGGCGTTCTTTTTCAAGCTTACCAGCTTGTTGTTTCTTTGATAGATGAATTAATAGAGTTGCTATGATTGATTGATGATTAGTATTTATAAATAGCTATAATTAATTATGTGCATAGGCTTCATAGAAAATGTTACCAAAAAATTAAATGATCTCAGCATTGCACATTAAAATTGCATTTAACATACAGTTGAGGAACCTAAATCTACTTAAACGATGACCCTAATTCAACATTTTTGAAGCTGTAGAGCTTTGTGCTTTTAAGATTTGAGATTTCATATCCGTTCTTCAAAAACCTGCCATTATAATTTGTCCAGAAGCTGATTTCAGGAAATTCCTAAGCAGGAATTTGTCAGCACACACACCTAAACCAGGTCCATTGAGCTGCTGTTCCACTTCAGTGGTGTTAGTTGTGACAGACTGTATGGGCCAAGAAGTGTCTGAGAATGGGGTCAAAATGTCATTGCTGAGGTAAATTGCAAAAACAAATGCAGGTTTTACTGTGCTATAAGGGACTGTGGTGGATTTCACATGTCCCGGCGTCATTTACAGTTAAGAGAAATCAACTGTTCATACTTAAAACCAAGAATCGTTGTGTATTATTTGGACATTGTAGAGTTAAAAGAACATGCTCAGCTATCCTATTTAAAACAAGAGCAGACAACCTCACCCGCTGTCTCACTGGTTTATAAATTGTTATTCAGTTACAGTTAAACATGGTACTCACACTTTAATCACAGTTATGTCTATACTTTGATTGATTATGATTTGACTACCTCAGGAGATGATTTCAATGGAGGATTCATTAGTCACTTGACAAAGTGCTGGCATTGTTGATTTTATTTATTTTAAGTATTGATACTATGATAGTGTTAGAAGCTGCTCCGTTACCTATTGATCTTATTTAGCATGATTGGCTGTGAATTTTATGGAAACTGATACTAGTATATTTTATGGGGTTTAGATAGTGTTATAGACAGTACACCATAATCTACTGCTTTTCAACAAAAAAGTAGCTTAAGCATCACTACTCAGAATTTTGTCCATCATTAAGTTTCTTCACTCTATTGAGCTTTTAATCTTCAGGCTATGCATATATTTGCAACAGCCAATGAGCACATGGATTTTCCTGGACATGTGCAGGGAAGTTTTTTTTTATATAATTAAATACTAAGAAGATCTAAACCTTTTGCCATACACGTTACCCAGGCTCATTATTGATATGCACTCCTATATAATTTCTATATAAGATCGCGAAATACGTCCCAGGAGGTATATTTTTTGCAATATTTGCTTTCGCAAATCCACCAGAGACCACTGTGTACGCTTTTTTTAGATCTCAAAATTTTCTCACGAGTGTCATGTTCCTACTTTTCTCATGTAAATACACCAGAGGTCGATGTCGACTTTCACTGACTGACTGACCGACCAACCGATGACATAATTTTTGTCTCCAAAAATGTATAGAGAGGTATGTTTCTGTCACGATCAGAGGAAGGAGAGGAAGGCAGATGTAGTAAACAGTATATTTATTACTGTAACATCAGAAACATACGTAGTATGTAAGGCAAAGGCAGTCTTTAGGAATGGGGATCCAGACAGGCGAGTAAGATAGTCACTTCCCTGAGTGGAGGCTGAAGACGAAGATCCAGGCTTAGCTGATGCGGAGCGATAGCGGAGCACAGGAGGGAGTTCAGGAGAGGTTGTAGGAAGGCTTGGGTGATCGTGTCCATGTGTGATACTCGACGGTGAAAGTGAAGATGAAGGGAGCTTATATGGGTGAGGCTAGAGTGGCAACAGGTGGTAATCAGTACTCGGGGGATTGTGCACGGCTGGAGGACGGTCTAGGGGAATGAGATGGAGAGTGACGGAGTGGGGACGTGACAGTTTCACAATGAGCCTGTGTTACAACCGTTGCTCTGGCCACATAATTCGCACTCTCCAGAAATGTATATGAGGGTACGTTTTCACTATGACCCTGTGTTGCATATGTACTGTAGCTCTGGCTACATAATTTGAGCTCCCAGAAATGTATACGGCAGTACTTTTTCACAATGAGTCTGTGTTGCAACACTCTGGCTACATAATTTGTGCCCCCCAGGAATTTATATGGGTTATGTTTTTACAATAAGCCTTTGTTGCATACCCTAATGTCATTTTAACATTTGGTAAAGGAACACCATGCACACATAATTAATCTACGGTCCTGCCAGTTGCCATTTTTTTGTCAATTACTTTCCCAGTTTCCCCCAGTGTGTTTTCAAAAATGTACATTTTTTAATTTAAGCAGCACAGCGACTCCAACATTGTTGATAATAAATATGTTTATATTAGTGAATTATGTATGTATATTTTAAATCATAAAGACAATTTAGGGAAAAACATATTTGATCAAACTTATTGTGACTTTAAATGTGCTGGCAAGTACTAATTTCCACTATTTTCTACCATCTATACATACTGGGTATTTATTAGTTATGAAGTATGATTCTACATCCCTAATCCCACCCAGCACCTAAATCCCACAATTTACTAACTATTAATAAGCAGCAATCAAATAGTTTATTGAGCTAAATGTATTAGTTCATATTTTTTAAATAACAAGAAATGTACCTTAAAATAAAGTTTTACCCCTTTCCTTTAGATAAGCAATTGCATATTTTGTTCAGGTGAGTAATCTCCACAGACATCATCAATCAAGTATTTATGACTCATATAGTCAGAGTCTGATGATATATATAGCTCTCTTTTGGGACTGGGATTGAACTTTTATATAGACTAGCTCCATATATGACTTGAGGTGAATCCAGTGAGGTAGAAATTGAATTCCATGCCCCTATGCAGTGAATCCAATTGTCTGAGTGAGATAAAGTAACCAGATTTGCAGCCCTGCGGTCTTGTGTTTTTTTTTTTTTGTTCTTGTAGAAGATTGCAGGGTTTGGATGAGGCTAAATCTGCAGTGCTCATTACTGTAGGTCTTCAGGGCATTTGTGGTTTTGCATCAGACTCTCAATGACTCTATGAGGGTCTTGAGCTTGTGGTAATTAACACCAGCTGCTTGTTATAGTTTTGAACATAATTAGGCCTTTATATATGATCTGTAGTTGTCTTCATTGTGAATACTGCAGATGCATAAAGCTTGGTAATGATAAATCTGCAGAAAATACACACACAAAAAAGAATGAGTATGGTTTTAGTAAGAAAGAAGGAATGATAAACAGAGGTCAAATAAAAACAAATCTATTCATTTATTATCTATTAATAAAGGAACAGTTCACTTTAAAGACATAGTAAAGTGGAAACAAATGTCCCCACGAGTATAGCAGTATCAGTAAATTATGATCATTCTTGTGGGGAAAATGACTAATACATCACAAAATAAAGTATTTTGAAAATGTAAAAATGCAGATTGTTTCCTGTGAGGGTTTGGTTTAGGGGTATGGTTGGGGTAGGGGAAAAAAACAAATTGTACAGTATAAAAATCATTACATCTGTGGGAAGTCCCCATAAGGATAGCTGTGTGTGATTTAAATTTATTTAGATAAAATTGCTGATACGTACGTATGAGTATTCTCCAGCATTGTAATAGCTGCATTGCAGTATGCATTCCTATTTACATTTATTTTTACTGTCCCATTCCCACGTCATTTCCTTTAACAGGCAAAAGTTTGTGTCCTCATTAGGCCTGAACTGCAGCTCACACTTTATTTCAAAAAAGGGAGCAGACACTTTAGTACTGGCACTAAAAAACCTGATGAAGCCTTCCGTTCACCTGCAGAAACTTAGTGGACGAGCTTTCTATTCTGTAAGTGTGCTACGAGATGAAGTAAATGATACACTTCGAATACCTGCAGTTATGTAATGGCATCAACAAAGGTTGACTGCGCCCATAAGACTTTACTCTCTTCTCCATCCACAGTACAGTGTCACTGAGGGAGATTTCAATAAGTCATTCATAGGTTCTGGAGCCTCACAGTGCTGTAACAGCACTTGCCTTACAAAATGACTATTTGTCTCCCACATCAAATGAGCTGGGAGAGATCACATGGTCATTTGCAATATTAGAGGTTATTTATATGTTTCAAAAGAAGTTTTTATTATTGTTATTATTATTATTTATTTTTATTTACTAATTTCTATTCAAAATCTCTGCTATTAGCGGCAAAAAGGCCATTTTCAATAAATAAACCAAATTTTTGAAGGTTAAAAAAACTACATTATCACCCATTATTACACAGCTTTGTGGAATACTCACTTCTGATTGGTCAGTAGAATATGTTTAAAACAAAACGTGTGTGTTCAGAAATGTTTGAATATTTTCCTTGTACTTACCCCAAATGACCATGTACTTACTTTTGGAGTAAGTATAAGTTTTAGTTTTAAAGTCAGTCGGGCTTTTTTCTGCAATAACAACACCCTGGAAGTAATGTATCCCTTATCACCTAAAAATAATAATTTAATACACATCTTATTTTGTAATAAATACTTATTACATTGTGATTCCACAATAGTGTGATTTTATTATTCTGTTTTTACTACCATTGAAAAAAAGATTAAACTGAAAGAAAAGGAGTAGCTGAAATGAACTCATTATACTGACTCCAAACGATTATTGCATTCCAATAACTTCCAAAAGCATTCTGAGTCTCTGAATCTGGAAACATTATCCTGATGGACAAGGCCTGTGTGTACAAAACAGAAACAATTACTTTAATCTGTGTTGGTGTTTGTAAGCTAAAGCTCAATATGCTTGTCAAATGAGTTGTCTGTAGCATTGAAGGCTCTTTCATTATTGCGACTCTAATACACTTTCTCCTGACTTTTAATTAAGACTTTAATTTCAGCAATAAACCCAATCATAAAACTCAAAATGGGTTTTATAGCCCTGGAGATGAATCAGAAAGACATGGAAGAATAAGTTCTTGGAGGTTGTTTTATGACTGAAGTGCAAACAATATTATTTGTGATATGTCCTGATAGCTGTGATGAGCATTAAGGAAATAAAGCCATTCTGTAGCACAGTTAAATATATGATAATTAGATACTGTGGTGTGCAGGGATTTGTTTTAATTGTAGTTGCTGCAGCTTTTAGAAACATGTTTTGTATTTTACAGAGGACTACATAAGCATTTCACTAATTTTGTTGAGGGAAATATCTACATAAATAATAATACTCTGTGCAACCAAGTTAAACTGTGTCACGACTAACCTCAGTCACGACTTCACTCTATCATAAAGAGACGCACTGGATCTCAGGAGTTATCAAAACACGAATAAATATTAACACTGACACTTACACTGGAACGTTCGAGTTACATGTAGGAACACACAGTAAGACAATTCAAAACCAGACGGTGGACTAAACAAAACACTGGACTTAAATACACAGGACATGATTAAACACAATAGACGCGAGGGCACATGATGCAAAGAAACAACACAAGCCATGTGGTCACATAAAACGAGACTAGAACACACAGCCAATGAGCGAACTCATTAACCACGTGGTCACTTAAAACACTAAAAGCACGTGGCGCATGTAAACATAAACCATGTGCTAAAACGCAACAGAAGACTGAATGCAAGACATGAGTACACGATAAATAAAAACTTACCGTGTACTCATGTAACGTGCATGTTTCATCCCAGCGCCAACCGAAACCAACTAGACTGAGATGATGGGAATAAAACACCATGTTGCAGACAGAACAAACTCCAGGACAACAGTGCGCGTCACAAACACGCCCAGACCTCACGCGCCTGCATCAAGCGAGAGCGCGCACTGACTAATCGCGGTCGAGACGGTGCTCACACAAAAGACAAAAAACTGAAAACTAGTGTTCGAATCGAGAAAACTCGAGCCGAGCACAACATCCAAGACATGACAGGATTAGTGTCTGGACCAAAACAAGAGTTGACAACTACATACAGGGGAGAGACGCAGGTGAAACACCATCACACGACACAATCACATAAAAAAATCCCATGACTAAAACATAAGCACATGGAACACAAAAACACAGGGAAATCACATGACACACACAGAACCCTGACAAACTTTTGACTGGATATGAATATTAAATAGCATTCTTAATATTAATTGACAGTTACTTATTTATTAACTTGAAATGAGAGTCTAGACCAGGGGTGTCCAAACTCGGTCCTGGAGGGCCAGTGTCCTGCAAAGCTTAGCTCAAGCTTACTTCAACACACCTGCCTTGAAGTTTTTGTATGTGTAAAGAGACTTTCAGGACTTTAATTGGGGTTAGAACTACAATATGCAGGGCACCCCTGGTCTAGACACTTTGGGCTACGATGTTACTTTGTGATTAATAGGGTATATAGAATGATGATTGTAATAGGACCAATGATATAAAAGTATTTAAATAGCCATCTAGTAAATAAATAAAAGTCTGATTATTCCAAGCTTTTGAAAAGTAGTGAAGCAGATTTAAATGTCTTGAAATGTCTTGATATTGCAGTAGGTGAACAGCAGGTTTTCATCTATCTTGAATGCAATTCATCAAGCATTGTTACAGCAAAGAGATTCTTTAGTGCAGTCTGTGTGAGTCATATAGCTCCGTGTCTCCCAAACACTAATATGACCATATCAAAAAGTAAATGGAGCATTTGGCCAGTTGCCCTCGGTCCAAATGTGTAATTTTGCTTCAGATTACAACTCATCAGTGAGTGAGAATTACTCAGCTGACAAGTTTTACTGTGAACCCAGACCCTTAATTCCCATTTTAAAGTAACTACCTTAAGGCTGGAGATGAGAGGAGTGCTCAACACCGCCTCACAAAATGTTCTGTGATGTGATGCTGTATGGTCCAGGGACCATGTTGCATAAAACGAGTTCAAAGCAGCTAGAACGCTGTAGCCAGCAGCATGCTTTCGCTTCCTCTCACTGACGTGCGTCAGATTCTTGCCCTAACAATTTCTTGTTAACAAAAGCTTATCATACATCCTATACATGGAGAAATTCAAAAGACCCTGCGGAGGGTGACAGGCAGCCTCTGAAATTACTCTCAGACATTTTCTGTGCCAGGCAACCAGCATCCTTTTTCTTACCCTGAGGGAAAGCACGAATACTTGTGCAAACCCTGAATCTAAATCATAGATGCCCAGAAAGGTATTAAATATTAATCATACAAAGGTGGTCAGAGGACAGAGTGAATAGGGGTAAATATTGGATGAAGATGGATTACTTCATCTTTTCCTTAGCCAGAGGAAGGATTTTTTTATTTTTTTTTAAAGTAGTAATTTGGTTAAGGTTGTCAGTTTTTTCCTTTTTTTGTAGTTAAATTAAGTATGTTTTTAAAAGAAAAAAACTAATATAAGTAGATTGTAAACTAGATTGTGTAGATTGTGTTTTTTTTACTCTTTGTTTATATCAGCTAGTTTTTTATTAGCTGTTTGAGTGTATGTATGTGCATTTTTGAATTTTAAAGTTTAAAGGTAACTAGCAAGTTCAAGAAAACTATGTCTCTCTTTCCATCCCTTTTGGCAAACAGATAGCAAAGTGGCTAATGGTAGTGCCTTTCATTTTTCTGTTTTTGAATGTAGAGGCTTCCAGGTGTTCTAACAAAGTATCCCAGCTTCAGAAGAGGCAACAGTGAAATGGATTACTTTTACATATGATGGAAATGTCCCAGTGATTATTTATTTATATAAGATTAGTTCTATTTGTTATTATTTGCAAATGGCAGCTTCAGTTCACTGTTAATATCATCTTATGTGAAAAGTGTTATTTTTCATGTGTAGATATTTGTTTGAACATGTTTTGTTATGACAATAATGGGCTGCAATTTCAAGCAATGATTATACATACGGACGATGGTCATGATTTTAAATTTTGTAATATTAATGTGGAAACATCGTTGGTTGAATGATGTGCAGATTTATTTCCAGCAGCTGAGGTGCCGAAAAAAAAGTAAAATAACGGCCGTTAAATTACAGAAATTTACCGTAAAATAATGAATATTAAATCGATTATACAGAAATTTATCAGAAATTTAAATTGAAGGAAATGACTGTAATTTAATATCTGTTATTTTATGGTATATTTCTGTAATTTAACGTCTAAAATTACGGATATTTTTTACAGTGTACATCTCAAAAGTGGATCGCTAGGCTACACATACTTTCCTTATCCAGCCTCAGAGATGAATGAGGTGAGCAGCAGTTTATTAGCATTCAAATAAAATCAAATCACTTTTATTGTCACATCATCAGCAGCACGTGTGCTATGATAAGTGAAAAGCTTAGGTGCTAGGTCCAGACAGTGCAAAATATAATGACAGTGCAAATACAACGACAAATACAGACAGTGCAAAATACACACAGTGCAAAAATACAGCATGCAACAACATGCTCCCAAAGGGAAACAAAAAATGTACAGTTGCAATGTTGACAGCAATACGTATAAAAAGCATTTAAAGATATATGAAGCAAAATGTCTCACTGTGTGGACTGAGGTGTTTTTGACAGGGTAAAAAGGGTGTTTATTTACAGTACACAACTTTTGAGAAATTTAACCATTTTTTATTAAGGCCCCACAGAGTAATATCAACGTGTGTAATGGGTATCTAATGTCACCTTTAACAAAACAAATCATGTGATAATGTATTGGTGAAAATAACACATTTTAGCTTAAATATTTCTTAGTTATTTCGTCTACAACCTTTGAGTTGCCTCTTCAAATCAGACAAAGAGATTAATACATTGGGGCAAGGTTACACTTCTTTAAATTAATTATTGCGAGAAACAGACATACAAAACATTTATATGTGTGCATGTGTTACATGTATTAAGTCAGTTTCTAGTTATTTATTTCTGCCATTTACAAAATGTAATACAATGCATAAACACAATTATTCATAACAATTATTACAATGTACACACAAAGGCAGGACAAGATTTTTTCTAAGACAATTAATTGTCTGGCAAATTTCATAATCGTGACAACCCTAGACATAACATCATGATGACTGACACAAAGGAAACATCTGATACTAAAGTGATTCTCATTCCCTACTGCTCCAGCCATTTACCATCTGCTGAAACCGTATTTACAACCAAACTGAAGTGGGGCACACTGAGCTTATGCTTCGTTTTGTTCAATGTTCATTATCTTGTTTTATTTCTCAGAAGTGATTGGAGCTCCCTATAGCATTGCACCCAATGTCGTCACAGACATAAATGTACTGTTTCCTCCATCAGGGAGCGAGGGGAGCATTATTGACCAATTTTACTGCCTCTAGTATTCAATCTGTTTTGTAAAAAAATCAAAGAATAAAATATTGATTATTTAAAAAAGTGTGCATTTAATGAATTAGTGATTTCAAAAAAGTGATTTGACTTTGTTTAAAATTTGTTTTAAATGTTTTGCTTATGGCTGATATTTTATGCTATTTAAGGTTTGATGTAAATCAGAGGTATTTTAAACCACCAAGCATCCCAGAGGACATTTTCAGTCAAAATCATTTAGTTTTGATTTTATTTTAAATAGTTTCCTTAATCTGAGCAGTTCAAAAATTTACTAGTTTTTGTAAGGTTACCATCATCTTATCGCAAAAAATAAAGTGGACTTGATTTAAAAGTTTAAAAGTTAAGTTTTTTTTGAAATCCAGTAATTTTCTCAGTGCCAAAAAATGAGCAACCATAGGAAGTAATTGGGATTGTATGGGTCCAATAACAATACAATTAAAAGCGTTTTTTTTTTTTGCTCTGAGAAAATCATCATTTCATCAATCATCATTATGATTAGCTTGTCCAAAATAATAATACTAATTAAAAAATACTACTACCAGTAATGCTGTGGATATTTATTTTTAGTATTTTGTATGGACCCTGCAATAATCTGCTCAAATATTGTGTCTGACACTTCCTATATGCCTGTAGTTTCCTTTCATCTTTGTGTTTTCATTTGTTTAGCTAACTTCAGAGAGTGTGAGACAGATAAGGAGAAGGCGGGAAGAAGAGAGCATTGAAGAGGGAAAGAAAAAGCTCACATTAATTTCTCAACTGATTCATTAAAAAAATGTGCCTGGTGTGATGAAAAAGCAAGATGTTTCTCATAGTTCTATAATGTGTGCAGAGCTCGGCTGAAATTGACTCGCTCAGAAATTGGCACCTCCCACGCCTGCGTGACGGATTAACTAGACTTGATAAGACACAGGCAGCGGTGGGATTCCTGCTCCTGTGTCGGCACACTGCAACCATCAGATGCAATTCCGTACTGGCACAAACACTGAGAAGGCTTGGGAGCTTTTGTTTAAAATTCTTTAAAATTCTTATAGCATATCTATTTATAGGACAAAGAAAAGAAACAAAAATCTAAGCAGAAAAGCATTGGTTTATGTTGCAAAGAATTTTTTTCATGGCAGTGACTGATCCTAAGCATTTCTGCTAAAAGCAAAAAACAAAAAACAAAAAAAACAAAAAAAAACAACAACAACATATATTCAATTGTAGCTATTGCTATTACTAGATTGACCTTCTTACAATAGGATTAGAGGCAAAGTATACAAGAGTACCAAAATAGGTAATTTCTTTGGATAATGGCATTAGCTACTGAAAATATACATTAGGAACAATGTGCAATTCTTATGAGCATATAATATAATATAATATAATATAATATTAATTCATTCATTTTCTTTTCGGCTTTGTCCCTTTATTAATCTGGGGTCGCCACAGCGGAATGAACCACCAACTTATCCATGTGACGTGGTGCGTAATATATAAGAGGATCCAAGTGCAAGTTAAAGCTCTTTATTGACGAAGTCAATAACTCTCAAACACGCTAGTGAACACACAGAGCGCGCTCAAGGATTCGCAAATAACACCTGTCTCACGGGGCAGGTGTATGCAGGTGGAACAGACCGATCACGGTCACAGATAAACTCCTCACCAGACCAGAGCAGACAGAGAACAGGGGGGGGGGGGGGGGGGGAACCGGAGTAGGTGGATTAATGGCCGTATGAAAAACGGGCTTTAATTTGGAAACATGAAACACGGGGTGTACGTAGGAGGGAATTTGAGGCGGACTGCCACCGGACTAATGATTTTGGTGACAGTAAACGGGCCGATAAATTTAGGTGCGAGTTTATTACACACGGAACATAAGGGGATGTTCTTAGATGAAAGCCACACTTTTTGACCGACGACTGAACGGGAGGCTTTGACCGGTGGCGATCGGCTTTAGCCTTGGTGCGCGCGCCCACTTGGAGGAGGGTCTGTCTGGCCCTGTTCCAAGTGCGTCGGCACCTCTGGAGAAAGGCGTGGGCGGAAGGAATCGCGATTTCGGTTTCCAGACTGGGAAAAACAGGTGGCTGGTACCCTAATCTACACTCAAACGGAGACAGGCCCGTGGCTGACACTGGCAATGTATTGTGTGCGTACTCCACCCATGGGAGCTGCTGACTCCAAGTAGCGGGATTCTGAGAAACCAAACATCGCAACATACGTTCAAGATCCTGGTTGGCCCTTTCTGTTTGTCCGTTACTCTGAGGATGGAAACCAGAAGAAAGACAGTCGCCCCCAATAAACGACAGAATTCTCTCCAGAATTTAGAGATAAACTGAGGCCCCCTGTCAGAGACCACGTCTGTCGGGAGGCCATGAATGCGAAAGACGTGATTTATGACAGCATCCGCTGTCTCTCTGGCTGAAGGTAATTTGGGCAGAGGAATAAAATGAGTAGCCTTCGAAAACCGGTCCACTACGGTCAAAACAGCCGTATTGCCACTGGATGGCGGGAGTCCTGTGACAAAATCTAGCGAGATGTGTGACCAGGGTCTCGAAGGCACTGACAGCGGCTGAAGAAGCCCAGCGGGTGGCCGATTAGAAGTCTTAGAAACGGCACAAATAGAACAAGCCAAAACAAACTCCCGTATGTCCCGAGCCATAGCAGGCCACCAGAATCGCTGTTTAACCAGAAATAACGTGCAACTCACCCCTGGATGACAAGCCACTTTGGAAGAGTGTCCCCATCGAATGACGTCAGACCGAATCGCCTCTGGCACGAAAAACCGGTACGGTGGGCATCTGGGCGGGGGCGTTATCCCTTCCAAGGCAGGACGGACCTTGCTCTCGATCTCCCATGTCACAGCTGAAATAAAAATCTTCTGGGGAACAATGGGTTCGAGAGACGTAGTGCGCTCAGAAACATCAAAAAGACGGGATAACGCATCGGGTTTGATGTTCTTTGA
>CAIGQQ010004470.1:355705-407546 GCA_903798035.1 Danio albolineatus
GGGGGGAACCGGAGTAGGTGGATTAATGGCCGTATGAAAAACGGGCTTTAATTTGGAAACATGAAACACGGGGTGTACGTAGGAGGGAATTTGAGGCGGACTGCCACCGGACTAATGATTTTGGTGACAGTAAACGGGCCGATAAATTTAGGTGCGAGTTTATTACACACGGAACATAAGGGGATGTTCTTAGATGAAAGCCACACTTTTTGACCGACGACTGAACGGGAGGCTTTGACCGGTGGCGATCGGCTTTAGCCTTGGTGCGCGCGCCCACTTGGAGGAGGGTCTGTCTGGCCCTGTTCCAAGTGCGTCGGCACCTCTGGAGAAAGGCGTGGGCGGAAGGAATCGCGATTTCGGTTTCCAGACTGGGAAAAACAGGTGGCTGGTACCCTAATCTACACTCAAACGGAGACAGGCCCGTGGCTGACACTGGCAATGTATTGTGTGCGTACTCCACCCATGGGAGCTGCTGACTCCAAGTAGCGGGATTCTGAGAAACCAAACATCGCAACATACGTTCAAGATCCTGGTTGGCCCTTTCTGTTTGTCCGTTACTCTGAGGATGGAAACCAGAAGAAAGACAGTCGCCCCCAATAAACGACAGAATTCTCTCCAGAATTTAGAGATAAACTGAGGCCCCCTGTCAGAGACCACGTCTGTCGGGAGGCCATGAATGCGAAAGACGTGATTTATGACAGCATCCGCTGTCTCTCTGGCTGAAGGTAATTTGGGCAGAGGAATAAAATGAGTAGCCTTCGAAAACCGGTCCACTACGGTCAAAACAGCCGTATTGCCACTGGATGGCGGGAGTCCTGTGACAAAATCTAGCGAGATGTGTGACCAGGGTCTCGAAGGCACTGACAGCGGCTGAAGAAGCCCAGCGGGTGGCCGATTAGAAGTCTTAGAAACGGCACAAATAGAACAAGCCAAAACAAACTCCCGTATGTCCCGAGCCATAGCAGGCCACCAGAATCGCTGTTTAACCAGAAATAACGTGCAACTCACCCCTGGATGACAAGCCACTTTGGAAGAGTGTCCCCATCGAATGACGTCAGACCGAATCGCCTCTGGCACGAAAAACCGGTACGGTGGGCATCTGGGCGGGGGCGTTATCCCTTCCAAGGCAGGACGGACCTTGCTCTCGATCTCCCATGTCACAGCTGAAATAAAAATCTTCTGGGGAACAATGGGTTCGAGAGACGTAGTGCGCTCAGAAACATCAAAAAGACGGGATAACGCATCGGGTTTGATGTTCTTTGAACCCGGTCGATAAGAAATGGTGAAATCGAAACGTCCGAAAAATAGTGCCCACCGAGCCTGCCTAGAGTTTAGTCGTTTGGCGGACTTGATATATTCCAGGTTCTTATGATCGGTCCAAACGATAAAGGGAACCCCCGAACCCTCCAGCCAATGACGCCACTCCTCCAACGCGAGCTTGACAGCCAGCAACTCCCTATTGCCAATGTCGTAATTGCGTTCTGCGGGAGATAATCGGTGTGAAAAAAACGCGCAAGGATGCATCTTGCCGTCCGAAGACGTGCGCTGGGACAGGATAGCTCCCACCCCTACCTCTGACGCGTCAACCTCCACCACAAACTGCCGGGACGGATCAGGAGCCACCAGAATAGGGGCTGAAACAAAGCAGCCCTTTAGTTTAGTGAATGCCGCCTCAGCTGCACTCGACCACCTGAAGGGAGTTTTGGCGGAGGTTAAGGTTGTCAAAGGGGCTGCGAGCTGGCTGAAATTACGAATAAATCGTCGGTAAAAATTGGCGAAGCCCAGAAATCTCTGCAGGGCCTTGCGCGACTCTGGGATTGGCCAATTTACCACAGCCTGAACCTTCTCTGTATCCATGCGCACTCCCTCGACTGACACGATGTGCCCTAGAAAAGGAACAGACTGTGCATGAAAAACGCATTTCTCCGCCTTGACAAAAAGCCCATTCTCTAGCAGCCTCTGAAGCACTCGTCTGACGTGTTGCACATGTTCCTGGAGAGAACGGGAAAATATCAGAATGTCATCCAGGTAGACATAAATGAACTGATCTATCATATCTCGCAACACATCATTAACGAGTGCTTGGAAAACTGCGGGAGCGTTAGAAAGCCCGAACGGGAGAACACAATATTCAAAATGCCCCCTGGGGGTATTAAATGCAGTTTTCCATTCATCCCCGGCTCTTATGCGGACCAAATGATAAGCGTTGTGGAGATCTAATTTCGTGAAATAAGACGCCCCCTGCAGACGCTCGAACGCTGAAGACATTAACGGCAAAGGATATGTATTCTTTACCGTTATGTTATTCAGCCCTCGGTAGTCAATGCATGGGCGAAGTGAACCATCCTTCTTTTTCACGGTGAAGAAGAGGGGCGGATAATCTTGGCTTCTAGAGAATCAGAAATATATTTCTCCATGGCCTCCCTCTCGGGAATAGAAAGAGAGTATAACTTGCCTTTAGGCGGAGAGGTCCCTGGCAATAAGTCTATGGCACAGTCGTAGGGACGGTAAGGAGGGAGAGAAGCAGCCCGAGACTTACTGAACACTTTCTTCAGATCGAGGTACTCACTAGGCACGTTTGACAGGTCCGTGCGCTCCTCCTGAAACACAGAACCAGACACAGCAGAACGAGCAGACGAAAGACAAGACTTATGACAGTTCTCACTCCATGAAAACACAGTATTGTGACCCCAATTAATATGGGGCTTATGAAGAAGCAACCATGGGTGCCCCAAAACCACAGGACTATTATGGCAGTCTGTTAGAAAGAAAAATAAATGTTCAACATGATTTCCTGAAGTAATCAGTCTTATGGGCTTAGTGGAGTGAGTGATGGTAGGGAGGGAAAGCCCACTGAGGGCGTGCACAGCGATGGGTTGGGAAAGAGAAACGATCGGAAGCTTTAATTTGAAAGCAAGATTCGAGTCAATAAAGTTTCCTTCAGCTCTGGAATCGACCATGGCTTTAATGTCCAGTTTTTTTGAAGACCAACATAGAGTAGCAGGCAGAAGAGTGGTGGTACCGGAGGATTTATTCAGCTTCATCTCTCCCATCAGTAATCTCTTGTCTGCTGATGGGTGTGGTCTTATACTGGACCATGACGCCGCTCGGTGCTCCGATCCCCCGCAATGAAAACAAGGATCCTCGTTCCTGTGTCGGTGCTTCTCCTGTGTTGAAAGACGGAATCTGCCCAGCTGCATGGGCTCCGGGTCAGCAGACCCAACCTCCGGAACCAAAAAACGAGAGGAGGATTCGGGGACCAGTTCTGAGGCTGCACCCAGTCGGACATGAGTCTCTCTGCGCCACAGTCGGGCCTCCACCCGAATAGCCAGATCAATAAGGGCGTCCAGATCTTTAGGCAAGTCGAGGGTGTAGATTTCATCCTGGATTCGCTCCGAAAGCCCATGAAGAAACATGTCCCATTGCGCCTCCATATTCCAACCGCATTCCGCCGCCAAAGTCCGGAACTCTATAGAGTAATCAGCAGCACTACGATCTCCTTGACGGAGCTCTGCAAGAACTCGTGCAGCCTCTCTCCCTGAAACTGCGCAATCAAAAACTTTCCTTAGTTCCTCCGAAAATAGGTCGAACGAGGAACAACAGGGTAGTTTATTCTCCCAAACGGAAGTCCCCCACAACGCGGCCCTCCCAGAGAGCAGCGTGATCACAAACGCCACTCTGGATTGTTCGGTGGTAAATAGGGAGGGCTGGAGGGTCATGAACAAAGAACATTTGGTCAGGAAGGACCGACACAGCTGGGGTTCTCCGGAGTAGCACGCCGGATGAGGAAGACGAGGTTCAGACGACCGTCCCGCCGTCCCCGACGCCGGTCCCGGGTCTGGAGATGGAACCGCTTCCTGTGGAGCCGCTTCGCCAGTCAGCTGCTGGATCATCGAGGTGAGTCTTGTCACTTGATCAGCAACCTGGTTTAAACTTGCTGGATCCATATTGGTCAGTTCGTTCTGTGACGTGGTGCGTAATATATAAGAGGATCCAAGTGCAAGTTAAAGCTCTTTATTGACTAAGTCAATAACTCTCAATCACGCTAGTGAACACACAGAGCGCGCTCAGGGACTTGCAAATAACACCCGTCTCACGGGGCAGGTGTACGCAGGTAGGAGTGGAACAGACCGATCACGGTCACAGATAAACTCCTCACCAGACCAGAGCAGACAGAGAACAATGCACAAACAATAACGAACTGACACGAGACAAGAGACGCGCTGTCCAGATATAGTCGCGATAACTAGTTGCAGCTGTCAGACTAATCAGGACAGCAGAGCTCTACATAGTACGTGACATAACACTGACGTAACAGACACACGAGGGACACCAAAACAAAACAAAACCATGTGACCACGCAGACACTCAGAAGTGCGCACACACCTACAACCGTGACAATCCAGCATGTGTTTTACGCAGAGGATGCCCTTCCAGCTGCAACCCATCTCTGGGAAACATCCATACACACTCATTCACAAACACACACTATGGACAATTTAGCCTACCCAATTCACCTATACTGCATGTCTTTGGACTGTGGGGAAAACCAGTGCACCCAGAGGAAACCCACGAAAACACAGGGAGAACATGCAAACTCCAAACAGAAATACCAACTGACCCAGCCGAGGCTCAAACCAGTGACCGTTTTGCTGAGAGGTGACATCGCTACCCGCTGTGCCACCACGCCACCTAGTTAAATTTTTT
Source organism: Danio albolineatus (assembly GCA_903798035.1). Lineage (NCBI taxonomy): Eukaryota > Metazoa > Chordata > Actinopteri > Cypriniformes > Danionidae > Danio > Danio albolineatus. Next base: position 360,413 of record CAIGQQ010004470.1, read on the forward strand.
ATTTAAAAAGCAAAACAAACAAAAAAAAAACCATAAGTCATAAACATATCTTATCCTAATTTGTTATTAACACAACTACTGAATGAATGATAAATTAATAAATGCAATGCAAGTGTTGTAATGTCAGAATCATATCAGTTATTTTATTTTATCACATTAAGACTAATATTTTATATTATTTAGAGCTTAGTTGTGGTCAGCAGAACTACCCTGCAGCTGAATAACATTGTTCAACATTGGCATTCAAATTAAACTCAACTGAAAGATCATTGAACATAGAATTATATTTCCATAAAAGTATAAGAAAGGTTTACTGATGTTGGCTATTTAACATTTCATGCAAATTTGAAATTCATAAGGCATACTAAAAATAGTACAACAGTTGTACAACAATTAAAATATGTGTCGATAACATAAAATTCAGTGGCTAAAACCGAGGACAACATGGCTTTCATTGCGCTCAGAGCCTCTATTTCATATAAGCTATTAATACAAGCTGTAAATATACTCAAAGCATGCAGGTTCTTTTTCAACACCTGGTCGCCCGTGTGTGTGAATTATAAATTGAATGAATTATGACCTTGTCCATTGGAAACTATCATTTCTGATAACTCTCATACAATATACCATGCTCACTGTTCAGCTTCTAATTGGTCACCTTCAGATAGATCCACAGATCAGCAGGTTCAACTGCACACACACCCTCTCCTCTCATGCGGTATGAGCCATAACCATATGAGCATCAATGATTTCCACATGTCTTCTCCCAATGGGGGAAAAAAAATGTTTACAAGCTTGTGAAATTTGCACAATGTGTGTCTGCTTTAATGGTGTTGAGTTCTTCAGGTTGGTTAGGTGGCAGTGCAGTAGAGAAATAAATCAGATTCCCATGAACGTGAAGAGCAGTAGGATGCTGATCTCCTAGAGCATCAAAAGGATCTATAATCTGGGAAAGGCAGTTTGGAGCATGTCTGCATGTCTTCTTGGCTGTCTGGGTCATACCTGTAAATAGAATTTAGTCATTTTTTTGTTGACCACAAGGCAGGCTGCTGGAAAAGAGGACCACAATGCTATTCTTGCTGGAGACAATGCTCACCTTCTCTTCTTTCATCTCCACATACTGTATAATGCTTCTCACTGATGAGCTGCAGCTGGTGGTGATTAGAGTGAGAATGCTGTTTCAACAGTGAAACAAACTGATACCATAGTATTAGGCAAACCCCACTCCCTGCTAAGCGTTGTCCTGTTGATATGTCCGCACCTGCAAGCAGAGAAGGAAGAGAAGGAAGAACAACGAGTTGCTGGGAAGGTACAGCAAGGGAACAGCAGCCCCACAAAGTCTATACCAGTACAGGTGAAGGGTGCCTCGATGATGGATGGTGGCACTGGTATTCTGAGGGAGGGCACCTAGGAGAACTGTGCTGGCAGGTTGAACAGTTTTGACAAAACCCCTTCACCTCTGCTTCCAGTCCCATCTAGTGGAACCGCTCTCGGATATGTTGGGTCTTATTGGCTTCTCTCAGATATCCCTCTGTCAAAGGCAAGTGCACATTCTTCAACATTGCCCTGTTCTTTGTGGTCTACCAAGCATAGTTTCTACTTACCGTGTCATTTGGTGACACAGTACAGCAGTCCACTCTTGGCATTGGTTCTGGTTGGTTAGATCTTCCCCGTCCACCATGTGAACTTGCAAAAGTCAAGTGGTTGTTTCTCCACTTGACTCTGCTGAACAATGACCCAGTCGCAACCTGATAATCAGACCCAGTTTGTATTAGGTTGAAGGGAAGTGCAACACTCACCGGCTGATGGGCTCCTGAAGCAGCAGTCTAGGCCATCAGGCAGAAGTGGGCCATGGGGTGTGGAATGTCAGACGAGCTGGTACCTTAATGTGGGGGCTGCCAGACTGCAGTGTGCACAGCTCTTTAGTAAGATTCTGCCAGTTCTGCTCCACTGCTGCCACTTCAAAAACCAATCAGCATAAGGGGAATATATAAATGTGTTGTGGCTCTGTGCAATATATTACTGACCCTTTTCTTTTAAATTGTATTTACTTTGTGCATGAAGAGCAGTTAATAATGCAAAACTAAACACATCTCTACAATGAAATAGGATCAAATCATCTTGGACAGAGTTCTCTCATGTTGACTGTCGTAACACAGTTTGAGTTGGGAATTAAATTTAGAATTATTGACAGTCACAGTGGAGGGGAGCACTGACATGAACTTGAATGTAAACACTTGAATATTCATCTGCAGTTTACAATAAACTATCAAATGCTTTTAGAACATTTGGAACATAATGATTGAAAACTTTCTAGTGTCTTGTAATGTCTTTATGACTTTTGTTTAGCTTATAAACTCTACAAAATAGTACAAGCACAAAATCGGATTTTGATCTGAACTATCTGGCCGATACCTATCCAGCAAAAAAGCTATATCGAAGTTGATGATCGGTTTATCTCTTCATTCATTCATATTCTTTTCAGCTTAGTCCCTTTAATAATCTGGGGTCGCCACAGCGGAATGAACCACCAACTTATCCAGCATATGTTTTACACAGCGGATGCCCTTCTAGCTGCAACCCACCTCTGGGAAACATCCATACACACTCATCAACAATCATACACTACGGACAGTTTAGCCAACCCAATTTACCTGTACCACATGTCTTTGGACTGTGGGGGAAACCGTAGCACCCGGAGGAAATCCATGTAAACGTAGGGAGAACAGGCAAACCACACAGTAATGCCAACTGACTCAGCCGAGGCTCGAACCAGCGACCTTCTTACTGTAGGGCGACAGTACTACCTACTGCGCCACCACGTCTCCCAGTTCATCCCTATTTATTTATTAATTTATTTATTTATTTTGAGAGAGGGGCACATTATAAAATTGGCCTTCTGAATGTCATTTCCTCTGCATCATATATACTATATATTATGATTAAAGTAAATTTCACAACTATTGAATTAGGAAAGACTGGGCTTGACATTGGCTATTCATTAGGTAACAAAATAAATCCCACATGGAAGCTTTTATATAAACTGTTATGAATAACACACATGGAGAATAATACCTGTAGTTAATAGTTGTCAGTCCTAAACATTGACTAAAATATCTTTGCAAGCAGTAGGAAAATTATTTTGTCTTATACGCTTGACCTTGCAACAATAAAATGCTTGAAAATGTTCCAGCTGCTATGTAAGCATTTAATTCTTATATTTCTTTGCAAAAAAGTAGCCTGTCATCAATGTAAACAGGTACTTGATTTTGCACTGAATTAAACTCTTTTGCACAATACATAGTACAGAGGCTTCTAAGGAATAGGCCACTCTAAATGCTTGTATGGGCTTGGTAAAGTTTAATTGGGGACCGTTTCAATTTAATCCTCTTTGCTATGCTCTTCACTCTAAACCCCAACATCCTTCTGCAACTTTTTCAGCTTCTGCCCATGCCATAGTTTTGGATCAAGTCAGATTTATCAGAAACACAGGTTTCAATAAAAACTTGTTACAGAATGGTATTTTTTAAAGAAATATTACAAAATATGCAAAAATACACTTTCTAAATAATTTATTGTCTGAATAATAATAATAATAATAATAATAATAATAATAATAATAATAATAATGATAATGATAATGATAACAACAATAATAATAATAATAATAATAATAATAATAATAATTGTACATTTTACTTTATGAAATGAGAGTTTTTTTATGGTCAAAACAGACAGTTTTATGCAGGAATATTTTCTAATTGATTCAGGGACACCCTGTATATTGCAATTGGGTAAATCACATTGTGTCTCTGTAAACATTTTATGTTGTGTTTGTCATCACAAACAGCCTTTCCAGTTATGCTAGCTTACAGCTATGACAGCTGAAGAAAAATAATGGCCTATTTGATCTCATTAAGCTTGGATTGTGGATTGTCCAGAGGCACAGAGCATGTCAGATGAATGCTACTTTCTTTAATATTGATTTTGAGAGAAAGTCCAATAAAAATGAGTGTTGTTCTACCCACCAACCACAGTCTTATCATTTACCTCAGCAAAAAAAAAGGGGTTCAATATTTTTTTCCCACCACACTTTTTCTTTTCCCGAACCTGTTCTTTAAATCCTGTAAATTTTGCATTTGCCTTTAATGAGAGTGGGAAGTGCTGATATGGCTGAAATACAGTGACATTTCTCTGTTCTGGAATAGTTTAAGGCATTAGGGCTGTGAAAAGAGATCAAATATTCACTTATATGTAATATATGCAGTAATGTCCTCCTAAGAGATTGAGTTCAACTTAGTCCCTAATGAGTACTTATCAGTATGATATAACAGACTTATCTAAAGGGCTATCCTGCTTCAGGGCTTTTTTTGTAATAAATAATCCATTTCATTAATTCAAGGTCAGATATGTATGCAAAATATTAATCTGCTTCATTTGTAAAATGAACAGTGTTTAATATATATAATTTAAGTTTAAACAATTTAAATAATTATTTATATTGGATTAAATTAGTGTAAATCTAGACACCAGAATCATCTCTAGATATGACTTTAAAAAAATTGCTGTTATGATTGCTTGAAAATATGAACATATACAGTAACTTTAAGTTTTTTCATGTAATAGAATAACAATTGCTACATGAGTAAAACAAAAAACAGTAAGGAGCTTTCAGTGAGTGAATCAAAGTTTTTTTTTTTTATTAAATTACATTTTAATATACAGTAACTAGGCATGCGCTTGTATAAGATTCTGACGGTATGATAACCTTGGATAAAAATATCACGGTTTCACAGTATCACAGTATTGTGATTACTGCTCTAAAATATATTCTTTTTAAATGTCTAGGTAAAAAAGAACAACTTTTCCCCCCTTTGAACACATTATATTTTATTTTGAGAAACATTTAAAATATTATGGGACAGTAAACATGTCAGGCTAAATAATTGAAGTAAATCATTGACTTCTGCTGTCTTCATTTGTTTTAAAAACACAGATGTTTTTACAATTTACAACAGCATCTTTGTATATCTTTTCTGTTAGAGTTATAAAAAACTACAAAAAAAAGTAAATAAAAATCTTACACATACCTTAGGAACGGTACAGAAAATTTTGGTGGTTTTAAAACCTTGACTTTTCCAAACTGCAGTATACCTTAAAAACGGTTATCATTCCCTGCCTAGCAGCAACATTTAGTGCATTTAGACTGGTTAAATAATGTCAACTGAACATCACCTGTACAACTAGCCTAGTGTTAAAACAACTTGATATTAAACATTCTATTTTGTGTGTGTTCACCTCTGTGAAACCTTTTTTTTTTCACATTTTGTCACCCTAATGTAAGAGGAATGATCTGCTTCTGCAGTGATTGTGTTGAATATTTTATGGATGTAAGTGTTGTTTGCCAGCCAGAGGAAAAATTGTCCATAGGCACATGCTCTGAAGTATCGCTCTGCCCTAATTGATCACATTCGCATGCCTGCTTGGATGCCGTTCAAAAGGAATGTGACAAGCAATGGCAAATCTGGGGCATATTAACAGGCAAAGAAATCTTCACCCAAGACACCCCCTCAGTATTCTCTCACTCTGTAACCAATCTGTTTTTCTAAATACAAAATCAGATTCAAAAAGGATCTGCAATGCTACTTTTAGTTTGATGAGGTCTTTAATGTAGAATCCGAGGACGCTACGGTGGTTAAAATAAAGCCGCAACCATGAAGAGGAAAAAAACAAAACAAAAACATAATAGACAATCAGGACTTTCAGTGTTCCATTGATTTAATCTCAACACTCTCAACACTCAACACTTGTTTTCTTGAGTCTGAATCTGAATTTAATTTGCTGTTCATCCCTCCACCCCCGCTGGTCTGCTATCACTCTGTTATATTGTTTGAGGGCAACAGGAAGCTGTTTATCACTGCTATCAGGCCACAAAGCTTGAAATTTCAAATGGAAAATAGTGTTCATTATGCTTTTGAATGTGTTTATTTGCTTTTACTGATAAATTTATAAGGACTTTTCTGTCTGACAATTTGTACAATTATTCCACCCTTACATGCAAAAGTCTCTAGCATTGATACTTTATATCAATCAGTTTGATGTACAGTGTACAATGCATAATAAAACTATTCATTTTGACATCTTGGAGTGAAAACATAGACTAACCTTAAGGTCACAAGATCTGATCTGATAAACTCACACAACTTCAGCCATCATTCCAACACAGAGTGCACACTCTAAACAAAAGTGGGAGACATGTCTCTGTAGCAACCTCTCACCACACAACCTCTCCAGTGTGTCACCTCGCAACATTTGCGAACAAGTCATATGAAAAAATGTTATTACCCTTTGACAATAATGGAGGAATGCCGCCAAATGTAGCAAAGTAAAAGAGTTTTTTTTTCTTTTAAAATGTACTTAAGTGTTGAATTACACATCTTTAAATGTACTCTAAAAGTACAAGTAACTCAAAATTTTGTAAATGTAAGGAACGTAATCCTTTACTACTCTCCTCTGGATACGAATGACTTAATTTTATTGTATATTAGCGATGGTTGGGCGGAGAAATTAGGGGTTCATTCCACTGTGTAGACCCATGATAAATCATATTAAGCTAAAGTGATTGAGTGAGAGATTGAGAAATAGTTGGTGAGATAACATTTGCAAGATAAAGTTTATTTTACAATAATAATGGTAATAATAAAATGTTTTTTTCTTTTTACTTCTTCACAACAGAATGCAAAACCGATAATATCAGTTTATCGATCCTGCAGTCTTTCATAATATGGGTTTTGAAATCCATCTCTGCATGTCTGTGTCAATTCACATGAAAATAACTACTGCTATACATATATTATTATAATTTATATAAAAGTTTGTCAAAATATGCACATTTATTATGAGAGATTTGAGAGAATTTACATTTTTATTACTATAACCTTTGCGATCGTTGGATATACATTTTAAAATAAGCAAAAATTAAATTACACTGCTCGTTGACTCTAATATTTCGTTGGACCACCTTTAGCTTTGATTATGACATGCATTCACTGTGGCATCGTTTCAATATGCTTCTGCAATGTCACAATGGCACAGTGGGTAACGCTGTCACTTAACAGCAAGAAGGTTGCTGGTTCGAGCCTTGGCTGAGTCAGTTGACATATCTGTGTGGAGTATGCATGTTCTCCCTGTGTTCACGTGGGTTTCCTCCAGGTGCTCCCGTTTCCCCCACAATTCTAAAGACATGCGGTATAGGTGAGTTGGGTAAGCTAATTTGTCCATAGTGTATGTGTGTGAATGAAAGTGTGAGTGTTTCTCAGTCATGGGTTGCAGCTGGAGGGGCATCTGCTGCACAAAACAAATGCTGGAGAAGTTGGTGGTGTCACGATCAGAGGAAGGAGAGGGAGTCAGATGTAGCAAACAGTATATATTTATTACTGTAACATCGCAGACATAGGTATTAGGTAAGGCAAAGGCAGTCTTTGGTAATGGGGATCCAGACAGGGGCTAGTAAGTATAGTCACTTCCCTGAATGGAGGATGATGACGAAGAGTAGATGCAGAGCAGTTGCGGAGCAGTTGCAGAGCACAGGAGGGTATCGAGGAGAGGGATCCGGATGGCTAGGGTGATCGTGTCCATGTGTGATACTCGGGGGTGTGTGCGGACGAAGGGAGCTTATATAGGAGTGTCCGGAGTGGTATCAGGTGTAGAGTCAATAATCAGGGGATTGTGCATGGCTGGAGGATGGTCTGGGTGAATGAGAGTGATCAGAGGGTGAGTGATGAGCTGGGGACGTGACAGGTGGTTCTTTCCTTTTTGGTGACCCCAGATTAATAAAGGGACTAAGCAGAAAAGAAAAATGTATAAAGGAATGTTGCAACGTTTATTCACATCCAGAGTCAAATTTTTTTTGTATTGATGAGAGTTGGACCACTGCACAAAGTGCAGAGTGCAAAGTGAGTCTCAGTAGGGTTAAGATCTGGACTCTTTGATGGCCAATCCATGGGTAAAAAATATGTTTCATGCTCCCTGAAACATTCTCAATATGGCTCCAGTAAATTCTGGCATTGTCATCAGTCAACCCTGTTGTGCCCATTACTCTGGAACAGGGTAAATCTGGCCTCATCAGTCTCCCATTGCTTTAGTGTCCCATTAGCCTTGCTTATAAGTTACAGTTGTTACTTTCGCTATTACGCATAGGCGTAAGTTTAAAAAATAAAATAAAAATTAATTTCATCAGATATTTAGGTAATTCCAGATATCAATCATTCAAGATTTTTTTTCGACCACATTTCTTTTTCGGAGATGATGGCTCCCATCTATCTTTTGAGTTTTTAATAAAACGTTGGACAGATTTCAGCCTAAGTTTAGTAGTTTCAGCCATCTCATTTGATGTTCTCTTTAGTTGATGCATGCCAATATTTTAACCCTGTAACCACATGATGTGTTTTCCAACATGGTTGTTTAAGAAATGAGAAGCTAGTGTCAAGAATCATATAAACAGCTGAAACATAATCAGGAGACTCTTAACTATTTGCTTATTTAAATCCAGGTGGTGACAGCCAGCATGTCTTTAACATTGACCAATATGATAAATATAACCACATAATAAATTGCACACTTTATCCTTTTTTTTAAAAAGAAGCCATTTTAAAATGATGTGGATCTGTTGACTAGTATGACATTTGTCATTTTATCAGTTCCTTTTGTTGTCTGGCAATTCCCTGCTTACTGTGTGCCTACAAGTGACATTTTACAAATTATCTTCATAACAGGAGCCATGAAAGGTTGTCAGAATTCTCTAAAGGATGAACATGGAAATAAGCAGCTAATTTTCACAGTTTGACTAGTGTCTTTGAAAAGGACACTTAAAAGTGCATCTGTACAGTTTAAGTTAGTATTTACGGAAAATGCTTTGAGCAGTGAGCTTTGAGGCAGGAATAGTTATTCATTTAATTTATGTTCTGTGTTTTTTTAAATATTACTTTCTTGTGTTTAAATTGTGCATGATAGCGTCATTCTGATTTACCCCTGACAATAAATCTTTGTTCATTTTGGAAGAGCTGGAAAGTCAAATCAACATGCAGAGCTGTAAGCTTCACTTAAGAACACTTGAGATTTCTCTGGCACTTCTCACCCTCATGTTCAGCCATACTGTAGATCTTTTCGGATTGGTGTCCTGCTGAACTCAGAGTGGTTCTGATGACATTTGGCAATCTGCAGTCCTTCAAGTATGGGAGGGTAACAGCAGGGACATTCAGAAATTCACACCCTTTCTGCACAGATTCAAGATCAGGGTTTAATACAGACATTAGCCTAATGCCAAAAGTATTCTACTTGAGACCTAGTGGATGTACAGTCCTATTTGCATTCATGGAATCTTGGCTTATTTTTTTTTTCCTTCTTTGTGCCAATATACTGCAGAAAAAGGAGCACAAGAAAAAGGAGATATTGAGCGAAGGAAAAGCCTGAAAAGCTAGTGAGTTAAAATGAATCTGGTCATGTCAATACTGTGCAGTACTCTTGACTCACAGCAGGTAGTTTCCTAAGAAAGAAAAGTCATTCATTGAGGGACCATGGTGACAGAGTGAACATTGGCATGGTGACCCAAATATAAGTAACATATAACAAGATATGCTATAATACATATAAAAGTTTTCAGCAAAGGTGCATTTTTGAACAAATTAACCTATAAAATAACTGACTGTACTGCATTGTTTGTTAACTAAAAAGGGTTTATTCAGGCAACAATAAAGGTTCTGTTGCTTCTTTTTCTCTGTGAAATGCATTTTTATTTTAGAAATGAGCAAACAAACAATAGAAGTCAATGTAAACCGCAGGGTTTCGATTACAAGATTTCATAAATTAATGAATAATATTATCTTTATTTGGGAGAAAATTATTATTATTTTTTAAAAAAACTTCCATGGAATTTCATTCATTAATTTATTTTCCTTTGGCTTAGGCCCTTGTTCATCAAGGGTTACCACAGCGGAATGAACCGCCAACTCCCATATACCCATTCACTCTTGCATTCACACACACACTCATACACTACCGTCAGCTTAATTCTTCCAATTTACCTGTAGCCCATGTCTTTGGACTGTGGGGAAAACCAGAGCACCCAACCGGAAACACACGTCAACACTGGGAGAACATGCAGACTCCACACAGAAACAGGGACTTGAACCAGCGACGTTCTTGCTGTGAGGCAACAGTGCTAACCACTGAGCCACATGTCACTCTCCTTAGAAGTTCATTAATTATTTATATATATTTTTTGGCTCAGTCCCTTTATTAATCAGTAGTCGCCACAGCGCAAAGAACTGCCAAAATGATTGAACTGGATGAACTGGAGCACCCAGAGGAAACTCACTCTAACACAGGGAGAACATGCCAACTCCACACACAAACACCAGGGCCCAGTCGGTGCTCGAACCAGCAACCTTCTTGCTGTAAGGAAACAGTGCTAACCACTGAGCCACCATGCCAACCTCCTTAGAAGTTCTAAAACTTAACTGAAATCATTAAGGAACTGGATAAATTAAGAGCAATATCATATATTTAAAAACTTCATTTTAACTTCATCCCTAAAGCACCTGGTATGCTTCAAACAAAATGATTTTTTGTAATTCGTTTGAGGGTAAAAATACGTTTGAAAAGGCTGAGTACGATATACTGTTTTCGAACACTATACTGCACTACGGGGGTGTTGGAGTGTTCGAAAACAGTATGCTGGTACTAAGCCTTTTGAAACTTCTTTTTTTGTCATACTGCTCACATGTACCCATAAATACAGCAAAGATGACAGAGAGAGAAGGACAATTTGATAAACATCTGGCAAAGAGCCCTCTCCACGAAAATCCCACACCGCGATGCATTGTTTTCAATTTGCCATGGACAGACAATGAATGATGGCACTGGTGTGTGCAAACCAAGCGGCAACTTCCCGCTCACCCTTGGGAAGCCAATACGGAAGTAACTGAAGCTGCAATTCATCGAAATTCTGCTAGTCCTGGCTCCATATGGAGCAAATTTCTATTGAGCCCATTGTTAAAATGGCCAACTTTACAGCAGAAAAAAAGGTGTTTACAGCCTGGTACAAATAACGATTTTGCTTCATATAGCTTATATTACCCTTCATGACAACTGTGAGGGGGGTGAATTTTTTTATAACTCATCCGTTTCCTTTATATTAAGTTATATTAAGTTTGCATAATTAAGGGCGTGGCCACTTGAGTGACAGTTAGTCTCGCTGGTCGCCGTCACGTCACCACAGTTGATTCCGGCTGATTAGCCGCTGATCTCGCCATATTCATTGTATTTCTATTTTGTTTTATGTGGCTTTACACAGTCAGTTGCCTTTTGGAATTATTTTCTACAATTGGCAGATAATATGGCATGCTGTGTGCACTTAATTATGCTCACAAACCATTCACGTGGCCTCCGTTTCCCAGGTGAGTGAAATTATATACCTATACCATATCTATAAATGTGTTTGTTTTATTTAAGATAATGTATCATTTATAATGTTCTTCAGAACTCTAATGCACTCAAGAATCTGACAGATTGATTAGCTATAGGTTATAAAACAGTGTAAACAGCATACAGTGTTATGCCGGGATTTCATCAAAAGCCCTGCATTTACCAACACAGACTATATCTGTATTTGGATGTAATTTGCATGTTCTTCCTGTTGACAAAGTGGCTTAATGTATCACAACAGTGTTTTTAAAAGTCAGAACACAAATGAGTCGCAGGTAATGAAGTATTAAGCGTTTCTTCCATAAGAAAGCCCTTCCAAGCTAAATGCCAGCATGCGTCCTTTGGCCCGCTCATGCTTTGTCTCTTTGCCCTTGTTTGGTATGCCTCGGTTAGTGCGTTGATGCATGAACAAAATGGCGACGGTCGGCCACGCCAACTAGTAGCTTCTTTTGGGTTCTTCAGAAACCTATGGGTGACAACACGGATACTACGTCCATATCTTTTACAGTCTATGGTGCAAACTCATCGAAAAGACAAAGTGGGTTTCTTTGTCTGGTGTGTCTTTGAGTCTTTCAAGTCTCTCAGAGAGCAATCATACAGGTACAGATCTATACTAGCTCTGTTACTTGACCCTCTAGTATGTTCATGTGGCTATGGTGTTGGTGTTTTGGATGTTGTTCTCCTGTCCAATCCCCATGAAATGAGAAACGAAGCAGGAAAAGAAATTGCTTTTCAAAGAAGGCAGAGTTCACTCAACGATTGTATAATATACACAGACAAATGGTAGCTTAAAGATGTTTAGAAGCCAAAGCTAATCCCCTAAAGTTTGCTTTGGTGAGCTGTTTCAAACTACAAACTCCAAAACGCTACAAAATTTTGTACAAAATTATGTCATTTCAGTGCATTCTTCTAAGTATAGAGGGGTCTGAAGGAACCTCAATACAGTATATGTCAAAGAATTTCCCTTTTATTAATTTCCACTAAAAGACAGATATGTATTCTTATGCTATCCTTCTGTCAAAACCCCTTTGAATTTTTGAAACTTCTATTTTCTTTTGTGCCTGAGTTAATTATTTAGAGGAAAAGTTTCAATATTACTTTTAAAGGGAAACGAATAATAATTCACCTCCTGCGGTGGAGATATGACAGTCTGTCTTACTCACCTTCCTTCTATTGGTGGGTTTGTGTCAGTTTGACTGCATGCACAAACCTTTGAGTTGGTGCTGGATTAACTATGTAATATTTAAAACCCTTTTCACAATATCCAACAATAGATGTATTATCACTCAGCTCTGGAAACAATCAAGAGCCTCAACTTGCAGCTTCATCTCTCTCTGCCGTGAAATCTTGCACCATGCCCTCTTTGTAATAAAGCCTTTTGCTGAGACCTTCTATGAATACTGCATTCCTGTCATCTCTCATGCATCTAAAATGAGATTGAGTCAATGATGAGATTTATCATTAGCATTTTCAGAAGGGGTAAAAGGTTGCATGTCTCCCAGGGCTGATGCACATGGAAAAGTACAGCGTTGCCAACCTGACAGTGACAAGCAGCACCTACCACAAGTTCGCTCTGATCAGAACATGCAAATAAACCTGTTCTTTCATTATTAACTCCTTTAAATAAGCATATCCAGAGGTCCTATACAATATTTAGTAGCTTGAGGAAGTGTATTAAAATTTAGTACATTACAAACTGAGTGCATATGCTGTGCCTGTTGGCACAAAAGTTTTTAATTACCGTTTTTTTTCATCTTTTGGATCGTTATTATTATTATTAAATTAAGGTTTACTCACCCTTAAGCTGTTGCAGTCTTCTGTTGAACACAAAAGAATATATTATAAAGAATATAGGTAATACCTCTGACGTCCATAGTTGAAGAAAAATTCCATGAAAGTCAAGGTTACCAACATTCTTCAGAATATCTCCTTTTCTGTGCTGCAGAAGAAATAATGCACTGTATATAAGAATTGTATAGATATGTAACAAGTGGGTTGTCACGGTGGCGCAGTAGGTAGCACAATTGCCTCACAGCAAGATGGTCGCTGGTTTGAGCCTCGGCAGGGTCAGTTAGCATTTCTGTGTGGAGTTTGCATGTTCTCCCCATGTTCGCGTGTGTTTCCTCCGGGTGCTCCGGTTTCCCCACAAGTTTAAAGACATGCGCTATATGGTGAGTTGGGTAAGCTTAATTGTCTGTAGTGTATATGTGTGAATTAATGTGTGTATGGATGTTTTCCAGTAATGGGTTGCAGTTGGAAGGGCATCCGCTGCATAAAACATATGCTGGATAAGTTGGCGGTTCATTCTGCTGTGGCCACCCCAGATTAATAAAGAGACCAAGCCGAAAAGAAAATGAATGAATGAATGTAACAAGTGGAAGTTGAAGAACTGCTAAATCATTTTGGGGCAAATTTGAGTAATTTTTATTCATAAACATTTATTTTCAGACACATGGCAATTACATATTAGGCTTTTATAGCATTTTATCACTATAGGTTTCATGAATGTTTGTTAAATATGTAGTGAGAAATTGACCTTTTAATGTTGATTGTTTTTGTCCTTGGAATGCTTACTATCAGATAACTTGTCATCAATAGTTTCTCAATTCTTAATCTATATTTGACAGCAGCCCTTTGTATGTCATTGTGGTATTTCAATCACTTGTGAATAATTACAGGTATGAGTGATGATAGTACATATGGTAGCAGTCATGGTTTGTTCGGTATAATAGGTGGGGAACCTTTTTTTGGTAAACGTTTGCTGCTTCTAATTTTTAGTGAAGTTGAAGTGAAGCCAGACTGCAGAATGAGCTACAATAAAACAGCGCAGCATAATGGCCCGCTAGATATCAGTTTAATAGCTGTTTGCTACTTAATCAATATTTGTTGTTTGTTCGATTATGCTGTCTCAGATGTTTTTACATCTAATTGATTCTGGCAAAGGAGTTGTCACACAATGGATGACCTTATTTTAAGTTGTAAAAATGTATTGCACTTGTAATGCGCTAAATGCAGCTTTACTGTTCGCACGGACATGTTCTTAGCACTGTCTAATGCTAGCTGCAGTACTTTGCTAGCTACAGGCTTTGCTTATACTTGAGGCCCACAATTTAGTTTGATTTAATTTCAGCTTAACCTTAATTAACACATCATATTTTAAATAGTTTTAGTTAATAATGGCACCGCTCATCAGCATTCACACCTATTAGAAACCTATAACATCTGCACAGCAACACAAAAAATGCTCTTAACACCATGTAATTATGTCACATTATATAATGATCGATTGTTCAGTAGTGAATTGAACAAGCCTCTGAAGGAAGGCTTGTTTCTTGTTTACACCCATGTTAACGATCAGTCCTTCATGTTTATATGTTACCTGAATATGTAATTAGAGAACTAGATGTGCAGATTGTACCATCAAATTCAAATCTGACAAGCAAGAAAAGCATATCTGTCAGGTGTGGTATAAAAGGCCACCTCAGGTGACTGGCATCTACAGCTAATATTCCTTGCCTGTATGAAAAGTGCCTCCATTCAGCTACACAAACCCCCTCCAGTGGCATTTAAGGCTCCAGTATGCATCATTGTTCTTAGATGACAGTTTTAATCAAGGTGACAAGTCTTTGTGTGGTTTCATTAATGGCTGACAGCCGCAGTGCTGTGCTAGATGAGGGAAAACGCAATGTGCTTCACGGACTATTTCTTTTGCCCCAAAAGCAGAACGCCATCTGAGGATTACAACCTGTCACACAAAGACAATTACACTTCAAAAACACTTTATGAGCTCAAGCGATAAAGACAAACTGAGAAGCAGCACTTAAGGTGCCTGAAACCCACTGATACCGCCTGTGCTGTACACCAGAGTGTTTAAGTTTTACTGTTTGAAGCATCTATAAGGGGTTTGAGTTGCAAAAATAGTATCTTTTATGTCACAGCATGGAGTGAAGACGTATCAAGATAGCTCAGGGATGTTTTTTATTGAACTAAAACCAAACGTGTGAGACAAAGCAGTGGTGTAGAGCCATATAAATTTGGTGTCTCTATTACCATAAATTTGGATTTAATTTTAACAGGGGTTTACCGTTTGCATTAAAGCATGGACAAAACATTGTGTGATGCTTTGTAAAGGAAAAACTCACCCCAAAATGAAAATTCTGTCATCATTTACTCAGTTTTTTAAACCTTTTTGAACTGCTACTATACATTTTAAAGATAAAATAAGATATCTTGCAGTATGTTGGAAAATTGTAACTTCTGTATTTGTTTTTTCTAATATGGAGGCAATGGTTACAGGTTTTTAACTTTCTTTAAAATATCTTCTTTTGCGTCAACAAAAGAATGTTCTGGAATCTGGAACCCCCAGATTTTATCAAAACAATATTGTAACATCCCCAGCTCGTCACTCATCACCCGCTCCTCAATCACAATCACCGAGACCAGCTTCCAGCCGTGCACCATCACCAGCCTATTGACCATCACCCATAAAAGCCCCACTCTGCCACTAGCCCTTTGTCGGTCATCACATATGGACACGTTCCACCTCGCCTATCTTCTTCCTCGTCTTGGACACCCTCCTGTGCTCCTCAACAATCACCTACATCATAACTCCTATCAGGGAAGTGACTTTCAGGTACTTTGAGATATACCTATCCTGAGTGGATCCCTAACCCTCACCTTCGTCCAAGTTCATGCCTTCTTCTTGTGACATCCTAGAGACAGTAAATAAACACTGCTTTTTGTATGTCTGACTCCTCTCATCCTTCTGAACGTGACAGGATACCCGACCGAAGAAACAGAAGAGATCAAATCCCCGACTTTTCCGGAAGTAAACAAACCACTCGGCGCCATTATCAGAAAAACCTTCACTCACCCGTCTCATGGAGACTGTTGTTGGATCCCCCGATCCATTCGCTGAATTAGTGAAGATGACTTCCTTGAATTTGCCCTCCTGCTTCCCCTCCATAACCAACACGCCGCTGGCTCATCCACTCTGCTATGGCGGCAAGCCCAGCACATGTAGCGGCTTCGTTCTCCAATGTTCGCTCTACATTGAGGCGAACTCCCCACAATTCCCAAACGAAGCCTCCAAGATCTCCTACATAATTTCGCTGCTCACTGGAAAGGCGCTGCAATGGGCAGAGTCACTCTGGGCCTCCAAGAGCCCGGCCCTCTCCTCCTTTGCATCGTTCACCGCCCACTTCCGGGAAGTGTTCGGGGCTATTGTCACCCCGATGTCGGTTCATGACGAACTGATTAATCTCCGCCAAGGAACCACCAATATCCACGATTATACCCTGAAGTTTCGTACTCTCGCCGCAGGCAGTGGCTGGAACCAAGTGGCGCTCCTCGCCGCCTACAGGAGGGGATTACACCCAGACATCCGACGACAGATGGTGATTTATGACGACAATACCCAAATTGAAACCTTTATTAAAAAGGCCATCTCCGTCTCTCAACACCTATCCGCCTGTGTCTCGCCTTCTCCTGACATTTGGATTCCTCCTGTTCAGCCACAGTCACCCCCACCACCACCGATGAGCCACGACGAGCCCATGCTCACTGACACACGACATCTGACAATAGCTTAGCACCAACGTCGAATCCAACGCCGACTTTGCCTATATTGTGGGGAGGCTTCTCATCAGATCCCCGCCTGCCCGGTTCGTCCCCCTCGTCCAATGGTGAGTGCGTTTTCATTAACTCCTGCCGTATCTCACATGCCTCATCTGGCTGCCAAACTAATCATTCATTCTCGTACTCTCCCTGTGCATGTGTTGGTGGACTCGGGAGCTGCTGGGAACTTCATCTCCTCCCACTTTCTGGCCAAGCACCGGTTACCCTCTGTCTACAGTGAGACCACTTTTGAAATCACGAACATTCAGAATTCACCATTGGGCGATGGGAGGATTACTAGACGAACGAAGGAGGTAACACTAGTCATTCCTCCTCACCACCGAGAGAAATTAATCCTCCTCGTCCTCCCTCAAGCTAATGTCAATGTTGTGCTGGGTCGTCCGTGGCTCATCCAGCATCACCCTGTCATAGACTGGAGCACAGGAGAGGTGCAGTCCTGGGGTCCTGAGTGCACCGACCATCTCTGCTACTCGACAACAACTGCCCCGACTCCAAAACAACCTGCCCTACCTGTGCACACAACCACCATTCAGCCACCACCGGAACCCCTTCTGTCCTACATTCCGAAGCCCTACCACTCCTTCCTCGATGTCTTCAGCAAAGCAAGAGCGACACAGTTACCCCCTCATAGGTCCTGTGATTGTAGTATCGACCTGCTGCCCGACGCCAAACTACCCCATGGACGTATTTACCCTCTGTCATGTCCTGAGTACGAGACGATGGACGAATACATCAAGGAAGCCCTCCAACAGGGGTTCATCAGGCCATCCACTTCTCCCGCTGCATCCAGCTTCTTCTTTGTCGCCAAGAAGGACGGCGGGTTAAGGCCCTGCATAGATTATCGTGTCCTGAATGAAGCTACGGTGAAGTTCGCATATCCCTTGCCCCTTCTGCCCGTGGTCTTGGAAGAGCTCAGGGAAGCCCGGATCTTCACCAAGCTGGACCTCCGCAGCGCCTACAACCTGATCCGTATCCGAGCAGGGGACGAGTGGAAAACCGCCTTCATCACACCCACCGGCCATTACGAGTATCAGGTGATGCCCTATGGCCTAGCCAATAGTCCCTCCATCTTCCAGAGCTTTATGAACGAAATCTTCCGTGACCTCCTTCATAAATTTGTAATTGTCTATATCGACGATATCCTCGTCTATTCTAGTAATTTGGCCGACCATCAAAGCCATGTTATTCAAGTGCTACAGCGGCTCTGTAGGCATCACCTGTTCCTCCAAGCCGAGAAGTGCGAGTTCCACCAGTCCACCGTCTCCTTCCTCGGGTACGTGATCTCCGCTGAGGGGGTCCGCATGGAGACCGGGAAGGTCGAGGCCGTGGCCAAGTGGCCGGAACCTCAGACTGTGAGAGAGTTCCAGAGGTTCCTGGGATTTGCGAACTTCTATCGTAGATTCATCAGGAACTACAGCCTACTATCTGCTCCATTAACATCTTTACTCAAGGGAGGGGCCAAGGATCTGTCTTGGAATCCCAGTGCCCGTAAGGCCTTTGCCCTTCTCAAAAACAAATTCACCTCCGCTCCAATCCTGCGCCATCCTGATCCTGCCCAGTCCTTCCTGGTGGAAGTCGATGCAGCGCATGTAGGAGTTGGAGCCATACTATCGCAGTGGTCTGGTGAACCCCCTGCTCTTCACCCGTGTGCGTACTTCTCCAGGAAGTTGAGCCCGGCGGAGCAAAACTACGATATTGGAGACCGTGAACTTCTAGCCATTAAGCTGGCCTTTGAAGAGTGGCGGCACTGGCTCGAGGGAGCCAAGACACCAGTCACTGTCCTCACAGACCACAAAAACCTCCAGTACCTCCGCAATGCTCACCGACTCAATGCCCGCCAAGGCCGCTGGTCCCTCTTCTTCAACCGCTTCAACTTTCATATTACCTACCAGCCCGGCCACAAGAACGTCAAGGCAGACGCACTCTCACGTCTTTACTCACCTGACCCTGCTTCTGATGCCCCTGAGCCTATCCTCCCTCCAACTGCGTTCTTGGCTCCCAACCTTTGGAGATTGGATGAGGAGATCCGTGCCGCCACCCAGGAAGGACCTATTCCACCTGAGCTTCCTCCTAATCTCATCTACAAACCAGCCGGTCTCCGTACCCGTCTCCTGGAGGATGCGCACACGTCCCTTGGCTCAGGACACCCGGGCAGCAGGCAAACCCTCTCGCTCCTTTGTGCCAGGTACTTGTGGCCTAACATGGCCACCGACGTCTCCCAGTATGTCCGGGGATGCTCGGTCTGCGCCGTCACCACTACTCCTCGCCATCTACCCGAAGGAAAGCTCCTACCGCTGCCCATTCCTCGCCGGCCCTGGACACACTTAGGGGTCGATTTTGCCACCGACTTACCACCGTCTGGAGGTTACACCACCATCCTCGTTGTGGTAGATCGATTCTCAAAGGGCTGCAAACTCATCCCCCTTAAAGGTCTACCCTCTGCTCTAGAAACCGCTGAAGCTCTCTTCCAACACGTATTCAGGAACTTTGGAATCCCCGAAGACATCGTATCTGATCGTGGGCCTCAATTCATCTCAAGGGTCTGGCGAGCCTTCTTCCGTCTCATGGGCACCTCCATAAACCTCTCATCCGGGTATCACCTGCAAACCAACGGCCAGACTGAGCGAAAGATCCAGGAGATCTCCCATTATCTCCGGGCATACTGCGCCCGCCACCAGAATACTTGGTCCCAGTATCTACAGTGGGCCGAGTATGCCCAGAACTCGCTCCGCCAAACCACCACCGGGCTCACCCCTTTCCAGTGCTTCCTGGGCTATCAACCCTCCTTGTTCCCCTGGACTGGGGAGGCCTCCGAAAGTGCCCGTGGTAGATCAATGGTTCCGGGAGAGCGAGAGGGTGTGGGACTCAGCTCATATCCATCTTCAATGGGCAGTCAGAGGGCACACAGACAATGCCAACCGCCGTCGCCTTCCTACTCCTACGTACCATCCTGGCGACAAAGTGTGGTTGTCCACCCAGAACATCCGCCTCCGGCTGCCCTGTCGAAAGCTGAGTCCCCGCTACATAGGGCCCTTCACTATCCACTCACAAATAAATGCAGTCACCTATCGTCTCAACCTTCCTCCTCCTACCGGATATCACCTGCCTTTCATGTCTCCTTACTCAAGCCTTACACTGAACCTGTTTCTTCTCCCTCCGCAGAACCCCGGACGCCTCCCCCTCCAGAGCCACCAGACGTCCTTAACGACTCCATCTACCAAGTCGAAGAAATTCTTGGCTCTCGACGGCGGAACGGCCAGCTCCAGTACTTGATCCAGTTGGAAGGATTCGGTCCTGAGGAGAGGTCGTGGGTACCCTGCGATGACATCTTGGACCCCACTCTCCTAGACGACTTCCACCAACGTCACCCCAGTCAACCTGCTCCCCGGAGTCGTGGCCGTCCCCGCCGTCGTTCTAGGGTGCCAGGAGTCACCCGTGGAGGGGGGTGGGGTGGGGGGTACTGTAACATCCCCAGCTAGTCACTCATCACCCACTCCTCAATCACAATCACCGAGACCAGTTCCAGCCGTGCACCATCACCAGCCTATTGACCATCACCCATAAAAGCCCCACTCTGCCACTAGCCCTTCGTCGGGTATCACATATGGACACGTTCCACCTCGCCTATCTTCCTCCTCATCTTGGACACCCTCCTGTGCTCCTCAACGATCACCTTCATCATAACTCCTATCAGGGAAGTGACTTTCAAGTACTTTGAGATATACCTATTCTGAGCGGATCCCTAACCCTCACCTTCGTCCAAGTTTATGCCTTCTTCTTGTGACATCCTAGAGACAGTAAATAAACTGCTTTTTGTATGTCTGACTCCTCTCATCCATCTGAACGTGACAAATATCAAATTTAGTGAGTAAATTTTCATTTTTTGGGTGAACTTTTTCTTTTACTCTTTCCTTGCCATTATTATTTTTTTTTTTTAATGATTTTACACTTAAATTTGGTGGTCCTCTGAATGTGTTTTTTTTTTTTTTTTTTTTTCTGCTATGCGTGAATGAATGTGGGCGCCAAGGTGGCTTATTGGGTAGCATGTTTGCCTCACAGCAAGAAGGTTGCTGGTTCGGTGTGGATTTCTGTGTGGATTTATAATGAATAACATCATATAGAAAATATGAATTTACAGTAGACACAAAATATACATGTGTGTGTGTGTGGGTTTGTGTGAGAGTACTAACTTTTCTTTTTATACTACATATCATTAAAAAAATTGGGGGTTGTTTTTTGAGTATATAAATGTTGCTTTTTTTACAGCCAGTTCCACACATATACTACATATGTTCATAATAATATCAACTGGCTAATAACAAGGCCCACACGGAATCTGGGCGCAAATTCCGCAGATTTCTGCAGATATCCGCAGATTATTAGCCCATCATTGATTCTGTTTATTTACTGGTGTAAATGTGTGTAAATTTATATGTATTCATTCATTTTCTTGTCGGCTTAGTCCGGTATTAAGTCAGTAGTCGGTATTAATCCGGGTTCGCCACAGCAGAATGATCCGCCAACTTATCCAGCATTTGTTTTACGCAACGGATGCCCTTCCAGCTGCTACCCATCTCTGGGAAACATCCATACACACTCATTCACACTCATACACTACGGACAATTTAGCCTACCCAATTCACCTATACCACATGTCTTTGGACTGTGGGGGAAACCGGAGCACCCGGAGGAAACCCACGCAACCACGGGGAGAACATGCAAACTCCACACAGACATGCCAACTGACCCAGCCGAGGCTCGAACCAGCGACCTTCTTGCTGTGAGGTGAACGTGCTACTCACTACGCCACCGTGGCGCCTTGCAAACATTCAATAAAAGTTAAAAAGGTAATACTTTTTATTTCATGTATTAAGGTTTTAGTTATGATACTCCCAAAATCATTCCTCATAACTCAGCAGATTTTTAACAAAAAAAACATACGCAAATTCCGTCTGGCCCTACAAATAACTAGTTATGATAATAATATATAATAACAAGTTATCTTTTCCCAAACATTACCTCATCCCATATAGTTACTTTTTTTACCCAGTACTTTCTTATGAATCATAACTACATGTACTGTAAAATAAAGTGCAACCAAAATATGTTATTGTAGTGAATTAGTAATAGTTACTAATCTACTAACTTAAGTTATTAAGGTTTTTAATTTATTAAAATCCCTCAAAACATGACATTCACGCATCTTTTTTGAAATAAGAAAATAATTGATAACTTAGTAACTTGTCCTTGTCTAGATGAACTTACTTTTTTTTGTTGATTGTGGCATAATAGATTAGCTACAATGTATTTTAATGGACTTTTGAACCATTTAATTTTTAACTTAACAACCCAGTGCGATTATAACACAAATGCCGCTCGCAAGGTTGCATTCGTTTGGCTTTCAGTGCATAGTGAAAGATTTTCCATTCTGTTCAAAGCGTCTGCTTCTGACCTTGTAAAGACTGATTTTCCTTTCGACACATTTCTTGATGTTTCTGTTTCTGTACTGTCATATAAATGCTTTAGCAATATGTTCAGCAGCAGAGTGTCTTTCAAATCACTATCTACAGCTCTTTTTACATTTTTCCCCCCAAGTTAGGTAATCTAATTTGAATGCAAATGCGCTAGCAGTAGGCGAGAAGGAACGCGCCTTTAAAATATCAATATTTATTGCATCTATTTAAACCACTGGGTTGATATAGGATATTTAAAAATGTGTCTGTGGTATCTGTTTAAATTGTAACTGTGGATTATATTAAATGCAGTAGTTACATATTCAAACTCTCAAAGCCTTCAAAAAGACATTAACACCAGTCAAGAGCAGATCTCTGTGTATTAACCACATGAAAGCATTTTCTGTCATTCTAATGCTATGCAAACACCCTGTCCTGGGTGAAAATTGTCTCTGCACCCACTCGTGTCTTCTGGGATGTGTAAAGGGAAAGAACTGTGTCCTCTTATTTTTTTCCCCTAATGTAAAAACAGCTGTATAGAGCTCACAAAGCACAATGCCAAATGTGGTTCTCTGATATTTTACACTGTACTGATCCTCAATCTTATGTTTGGCATTTGGAGGTAAATGCGGGCTTGTGATTCAGTGATACTTGTACAGTGATTGTAGAATGACAGCCTTTATTATTTTGTGTTGAATGTACGTGTATACATTACTGCATTGTATTTTACATATTACATATAGACTAATTCCCTTTGTATGATGCATTTTTCATAGTGGTTTTAAAATATATATATATATATATATATATATATATATATTGGTCAGTTGTTAAAATGACAGAAATAGTACTTTCAATAATCAGTGCATAAATCTTTTTTTATATTCAAGATCTAAACTTTGAATAACAATTCAGTCTATTTTTTAAAGCCAGGGTAAAAAATCAAACAACAATGAGATTAAATGGGCAAAAACTGGGAAAAACAACTGATTTCAGTTTTGTAAATCACTGGTTTTAGCTTTGCTCGTTTTGATAGTGTTTGAGTTTTTGGTAACACTTTACAATAACAGTACATGAATAATGATGTATTTAATGTGTAAACTAAACATCATTTTATTATGAAATAATGATGAGTTAAGTTACGTGCTAATCCTTTAACTACAACATGATTTACAAGACTTCCTTAATTACTTGTTAGTAAATGTTGTTAATGAATGTATTACTTAATATTTAAGTTTAAGCTAAATGTAACCAACATGAGCTCAGGAGCTGTTAATGTATAATTATGTCGTGACTACTTGGATGGGTACATCATCATTAACTCACTAGACGGACGTGCGTAAGGAGTTCAAGAGTAGTTAAGAATGGGTTAATGATGATGTGCCCCTCCAAGTAAAGTCACGACATAATTATATATTAACAGCTTGTGAGTTCATGATGGCTAAATTAAGCATAAACTAATGTGGTAATTAACACATTACCTAACAAACAATCATGTACCAACAAGTAAATAAGGTAGCTGTTGTTCACACATGAACTCATTGTACTCATGTAGTTCTTGATTAATGTGTACCTTAACTATTAATAATAAAGTAATGCTTAGTTTACATACTGACACGTCATTATTCATGTACTGTTATTGTAAAGTTTTTTTTTTCTGTTTATTCAGTTATCTTCCTGCATATGGACATCCTTATCCTCTCATTTTTGCTTCACAGAACAAATTGTGATTGGTAAAGCATAGCCTAAGAAAACAGTTTTTTTTAATGATTTTCTTTTACATTTATTTGTCACGGAAATGATAAAGTACTCTTAACTTGTAAGATAATTTTGTACATGTCAATTTGTTGTTAAGATTAAAAGTGCTAAATATGTAATAATATTTACATTAAAAAAATTATAATATTTAGGGCAACACAATGACTCAGTGGTTAGCACTGTCGCCTCACAGCAAGAAGATCACCGGTTCGAGTCCTGGCTGGGTCAGTTGGCATTTCTGTGTGGAGTTTGCATATTCTTCCCATGTTGGCGTGGGATTTCTCCGGGTGCTCCAGTTTCCCCCACAGTCCAAAGACATGCAGTATAGGTGAATTGAATAAACTAAAATGGCTGTAGTATGTGTGCAAATGAGGAGGGGTGTTTCCCAGTACTGAGTTGCAGCTGGAAAGGCATCTGCTGTGTAAAACATATGCTGGATAAGTTGGCGGTTCATTCTGCTGTGGTGACCCCTGATGAATAAAGAAACTAAGCCGAAGAAAAATGAAAGAACAAATGAATTATAATATTTATATCATATAAATACTGAATATGTTACCCACCTGTATTATTTTTTTTATATTTAGGTAGTGACAGAAGATAGCTGGATTAAAATATCTGTTGGTTGTTGTTGTTGTTGTTGTTGAAATGAAGCTTTCAGAGATTTCTCATTTTACATTTCTTTGAACTGATTGCTGTGGCATTTTCAGGCTTGATACAAATTAATACTGTCAGCATCTTCTGCTTAATGCAGAGTGATGTGGCAGAGATTCATTTATAGTACGGAAGCGCCTTTTCTCCATTCCAAATGTGTCTTTCTACAGCAATTAACTGTGGAAAGGTTGATCTTACACGTGAGCTGGCAGAGATTTGTGTCTGCGATACAAACCCAATGCTCTTTTTGTTCAAAGGAACGAAGCAGCCACCCCCAGGCAACACTGCAAGTTATATGCTGATAAACTTTCTGACTTCCTACCTGCAAAAAAGTTTTCAATTCGATTTTACTGTAGTAGACTTAATGCAAGTTACTGCTTCCTAATGAAAAGGAAACTGTAACCTTTCACTCTTCCTTTGCATAATTCATATTAACCTTTTAGAAAACAGAAAGGGATTCATAGCATAATGAGGACGAGTCTTACATGTAAGTTATACATTATTTCAGATATTCTACATTCAAAGTTGTGAAAAAATGGAATAATTTATTGGGTTTATGATTAGGTTGAGATTTTTATGTTATGTATTTTTTTTTCATTCAGTCAGCTTAAGTGCCAGCAATGCAGTTTTTCCAGATATTGGTACAAAAACAAACTAAAGCAAGCCCCCCACACATGTACCCAATATGTTCAAATATTGCATTTTATAAATAGGATACATAATCATTAACCAATATTTTTACTTGATTAAATCCCAAATTACTTTAACTCTGTCAGTATTAGTATTAAAACAAGTTCAACTATGCAACCCCTTATAATGACTAAATTTGGCAACTTGGTGGAGGCGGCAGGACTTCGTGCCCTCTAGAGCTCCTTCAGTCAGCCTGCGTCTGACAGCTGCTGCGGGGACGTCAATTTATTCAGTTACATGATTTAAAAGATTTTTTTTTATTCATAGAAATTCTAATTTTATTCTTGAACATGAAAATTGTACAGAGGTCTCACAGCTGGCTACAGGGCTGAGCAGGGTGCTGCAGAACGCTCAGCACCCTTATTTCCTACGGCCATAGTTCCAGGTTACAGTAAGCTTCTGCTTTTAAGTTGACTGGACATTTTACAGTGTTTATTCGTCTTTGTTAATGCTCATGTCTGCATTTTAGAAATTGAACAATAATAGTAAATAACATTATTCAAGAGTTTTATTTTTTTATTTCTTTTCAAAAAGTGAAATGATACAGCTTTCCTGAGTTGATAAGACAGATTGAGTTAATATGTAATGCATTTCCTTAAAATTTAATGGAAATGAATGAATCATTCATTCATTCATTTTCTTTTCGGCTTAGTCCCTTTATTAATCCGGGGTCGCCACAGCGGAATGAACCACCAACTTATCCGGCATTTGTTTTACGCAGCGGATGCCCTTCCAGCCACAACCCATCTCTGGGAAACACATTCATACATTCTCATTCACACACATACACTATGGACAATTTAGCTTACCCAATTCACCTGTACCGCATGTCTTTGGACTGTGGGGGAAACCGGAGCACCCGGAGGAAACCCACGCAACCACGGGGAGAACATGCAAACTCCACACAGAAATGCCAACTGGCCCAACCGGGACCTGCCCCAACCGGGGATCGAACCAGCGACCTTCTTGCTGTGAGGCGAACGTGCTACTCACGCGCCACCGTGGCGCCCTGAATGAATCATCATATTGATAAAACGATTTTTAAAAACACAATTAAGATCAAGTAAATGTTTTTACTTTTTGCTTAATGCTTACGTAACATTTTTAGAGTCAGGATGCATCAGGATGAATACCAAATATATAGTTGAGGGCAAAATTATTCGCCCTCCTGTGCATTATTCATTCTTTTTCAAAAATTTTCTTAAATGATGTTTAACAGATTAACAACATTGTTACAGTATTTCCTGTAATATTTGTTTCTTCTGAAGAAAGTCTTAGGTATTTTATTTCATCTGGAATGTTTTAGAAACCATTTTAAGGTCAATATCATTAGCCTTGTTAATCAATACTTTTTTTTTTTCACGATTATACAAAACAACTCACTGTTATAGAAATGACTTGCCTAATTAACTAAATTAACCTTGCTGATTACTAGTATCTTAAAAAATATCTAATAAAATATGATCATGTACTGTCATCATTCATTCATTCATCTTCTTTTTCGGATTAGCCCCTTTATTAATCAGGGGTCACCACAGCAGAATTAACCACCAACTTATCCAGCATATGTTTTATACAGCGGATGCTCTTCCAGCTTCTACACAACACTGGGAAACACAGATACACTCTTATTCACACACATACACTACGGCCAATTTAGCTTATTTAATTCAACTATACCACATGTCTTTGGACTGTGGGGGAAACCGGAGCACCTGGAGGAAACCCACACGAACACGAGCAGAACATGCAAACTCCACACAGAAATGTCCACTGACTCAGCTGGGGCTCAAACCAGCGACTTTCTTGCTGTGTGGCGATCGTGCTACCCAGTGCGCCACCATAACGCCCTGTATGAGGCCAAATATGCTGTGTGGCGATCGTGCTACCCAGTGCACCACCATGACGCCCTGCATGAGGCCAAATATACCCTGGAAAGAGAGATCAGAGTCGCCAAAAAGAACTACTCTGAGAAACTAAGGAGTCAGTTCTCGTCCAGTGACTCAGCATCCGTGTGGAAAAGTTTGAAAAACATCACAAACTACAAGACACCATCCCCCAGCACTGTAGACAATGAACAACTTGCTAACGACCAGAATAAGTTTTACTGCCGGTTTGAGAAAACCCTCCACACTCAGGCCCCGTTTACGCTAGTGCATTTTAGTTTTAAAACGGCGTTTTAGCATGAAAACGATCCGCGTCCACACTAACGTTTCACCCAGCATCTTAACAGATCTCTGTCTTCACTACTCCACCAGAAACGTATATCACGTGACCATTCGCGCACCATTCGCGCACTCTTGAGCATGCGCATTCAAGTATAAACAGGAAGCACGTGTCTCGCTCGGCATTTGGTTATTGTTAGCCAACAAACGCTGGGTGAACGATGAACGCGATGGTAAAGAAAGCAAGAGAGGTCTTTTTGAGGACAGACAACGAGGTTGAGTTATTACTTAAAGTAACAAATGAATATAAAACATCCATAGCTATCTAAAATACAGTGTTTACAGTGAGGACTGGTCTGCCGTCTGCCGGTGACGTTATAGCCACGTGCGCTTGACGAATAAGGAAAGGATACGCAATGACCCAAAGCCCCAATCACGTAGCGGATCTCAGCAGCCACGCCTCCGTTTTCAAATATATCCGTCCACACTGAGACACTGCGGCGGCGTTTTAGAATGGAAACGGCCTCTCCAGCGTTTCTAAAACGCTCCGTTGTCGCACCTCGAAAACTCCGGCGTAGTGTGGACGGATGGCGTAACCGTAGCAAAACTTATGCGTTTTAAAACGAAAACGTACTAGTGTAAACGGGGCCTCACTCTGAACTGCTCTTCACACCACCTTTAACACCTCCACCACCCCCCGCCTCCCCTAAACCTGCACTTCAGTTCAGTGAAGATGATGTGCGTCGAGTCTTCCGGAAACAGAAGAGGAAAAAAGCACCAGGCCCAGCTTTTATAACACCAGCCTGTTTAAAATCATGTGCTGACCAACTGGCCCCCATCTTCACCCTGATCTTCAACAGATCATTGGAGCTGTGTGAAGTGCCCTCCTGCCTCAAATGCTCCATCATCATGCCCATCCCAAAGAAACACAAACTTACAGGACTAAATGTGGGACTGCATACTGCTTATGTTTTGCAACACCTAGACAGACCAGGGACCTATGTGAGGATCTTCTTTCTTGATTTCAGCTCAGCTTTTAACACCATCATCCCAAAACTTCTCCTGCCCAAATTAACTCAGCTCTCCGTGCCCACCTCTGTCTGTCAGTGGATCAACAGCTTCCTAACGGACAGGCAGCAGCTGGTCAAACTGGGTAAATCCTCATCCAGGACCCGCACAATCAGCACTGGTGCCCCCCCAAAGGTGTGTCCTCTCCCCTCTGCTCTACTCTCTGTATACAAATGACTGCACCTCAAAGGACTCCTCTGTCAAGCTCCTAAAGTTTGCAGACAACACCACCCTTATCGGCCTCATTCAGGACGGTGACGAGTCTGCAGACAGGAGGTTAAGGAGCTGGCTCTCTGGTGCAGTCACAACAACCTGGAGCTCAATACGCTCAAAACAGTGAAGATGATAGTGGACTTCAGGAGAAACCTCCCTACTCTCCCCCACTGAGCATCATGGACAGCACTGTGGCTGCAGTGAAGTCATTCAGGTTCCTTGGCACCACCATCTCTCAGGACCTGAAGTGGGGCACTCACATTGACTACATTGTCAAAAAAGCTCAACAAATACTGTACTTTCTTTGTCAGCTAAGGAAGTTCAACCTCCCAAAGGAGCTTCTGAAACAGTTCTACACCTCCATCACTGAATCAGTCATCTGCACTTCAATAACTGTCTGGTTTAGCTCAGCTACCAAATCTGACCTTCGAAGACTACGTCGAATAGTTCGGACTGCTGAGCGAATCATTGGTACAACCCTCCCTACTCTCCAAGAACTGTACTTATCCAGAGCGAGCAGAAGGGCTGTCAAAATCACTCTGGACCCCTCTCACCTAGCACATTGCCTCTTTGAACTTTTACCTTCTGGTTGACGCTACAGAGCACTGTGCACCAGAACAGCCCGACACAGAAACAGTTTCTTCCCACAGGCAATCCATCTCATGAACAATTGATGATAATAATCGAGGAACCAACATCACTACTTGCAATACACTTTTTACACACACATACACTTATTTAACAACACACTTTACATGCCAATTTGCACATAACAGCTGCACATATAATGTTGTATATAGTAATATGTACGGTGGCTGAGAAAGGTTAACGCGCTGCAATATAAGAAAGCACATGCAAAAACGGAAAACACCAGCAGATTAAGAAACGCTCTGGTTACTAAAGTAACCCTCGTTCCCCGAGGGGGGGAACGGAAATGCTATGTGGAAAAATTCCACTATGGGGATTTCGTTCAGAAAGCCAATCATCTGAAAGAGTATGTAAACGGGCCAATGAAATGCAAATGAGTTGGCAGCTTCAGCTTGCGCAGCTGATGCTCGTTGCAATCAATTTGGCAATAAAAGCACAGCGATAGCAGAGCTGAGTATCCTTTTGAGCTGAAGAGACTTTCACCCCAACAGCTAAGGGGCATTCATTGTGGCAACGGAACATAGCATTTCCGTTCCCCCCCTCGGGGAACGAGGGTTACTTTAGTAACCAGAGCGTTCCCCTTTGGGAGGGGGAACTTCAATGCTATGTGGAAAAATTCCACTAAGGGGAAATGTATGGAAAACGCCACAATAAACGGACCTTACCTCGCCCCCGATGAGAGGTTAACCAGGCTGAGTAGAGCGTGAGCGCACCTGCATCACCGGAGGCGTGGTCTTCCAACGCGTTCCCTGGCCCTTACTTATCCCACTTCAACAGAAGATTTACGGATTTAGATATATTTTTCGGGAGTTGCAAGACATCTAGTAATTTCTAGGAATTGATACGACAATACGTTGGGAAGCGTGCAGTCCCGATAGGGAGGACGCTGCGGAGGCCACCTGCTGCCCGAGTGGGGAGACTGGTGGCAAGAAAAAATAAGGACTAGCCCTGAAAAGGGGAGTAAACATATGAATATAAGATGGTTAGCGGTGAGGGAAGACACGGGTCCTACCTGTGAAGGGGGACAGCATCGTGGCTAAATATGCATATGGGATCGCCAGCGGGGATCACACATAGCAGGCACCTATACCCAGAACGCGGGCTGACCAGCGGGCAGACCTACAACGTAACGGGCCAGCATCTGACTCCTCCGCTGAGTCGGATGCTGGGGGCCTCGGAGGAATCTCTGCAGGGCTCACCTAAGCGGGGAACTTTACTGACAGAGTAAAAAAGCGCACGTACCTCCGTGTTAGGGAGAATGGCGCTGCAAGCGTGTTACAACACCTCACCGAGTGTTTCCCCAATCACCATAGGTTACCTAATACCCTTGAGGAAACCGGCTCCACTCGCAGATTGTAGAATCTTGCAAATGTGTTAGGTGTCGCCCAGCCCGCAGCTCTACAGATGTCTGTTAGAGAGGGTCCGTGTGCACGCGCTCAAGAGGAAGCGATGCTCCGAGTGGAGTGCGCTCGCACCCCCGGGGGACACGGCTCACCCTGGCTTTGGTAAGCGAGGGAGATGGCATCCACTATCCAGTGGGCCAACCTCTGTTTTGATACGGCACTTCCCTTCTGTCGACCACCATAACAGACGTAGAGCTGTCAGATGATTTAAGCTCTGAGTGCGTTCCACGTAAGTTCGCAAAGCGCGAACTGGACACAGCAGATAAAGGGCTAGGTCTGCCTCCTCCGTGGACAGCGCTTGCAGCTCCCTACCTGATCCTTAAAACGGTGTGGTAGGAACCTTGGCACATAGCCGGGCCGTGATCTCAGGACAACGTGAGAGTTAGGCGGCCCAAATTCCAGGCACGAGTCACTGACCGAAAATGCCTCCAGGTCCCCGACCCTCTTAATCGATGCCAACGCGACCAGCAGAGCTGTCTTTAGGGACAGAAATCTTAAAGATACTGATTCGAGTGGTTCGAATAGATCTCCGCGCAACTCGTGAGAACGAGGGCGAGATCCCAAGAGGGCATGAGAGAGGGGCGGGGCGGATTTAATCGCCTAGCACCTCTGAGGAACTGGATGATGAGGTTATGCCTTCCCACGGTGCCACCATCTATCGCATCATGGTGAGCGGGGATGGCAGCCACGTAAACTTTCAGTGTGGAGGGCGACAGCCTGCTCTCCAGCTTCTCCTGAAGAAAGAAAGCACAACGCTGATCTTGCAATTCCGGGGGTCTTCTCTGCGAGAGACGCACCACTCAGTGAATAGACTCCACTTCAGGGCGTAGGCGCGCCTCGTAGGGGGGGCTCTAGCCTAAGTGATGGTATTAACCACCGAAGCCGGTAGGTTACCTAAGTCTTTCTCACGTCTAAGGACCACACGTGGAGGTTCCAAAGACGAGGGTGCCAGATGGTGCCTGTCCCTGAGAGAGTAGGTCCTCTCTCAAGGGGATCTACCCGGGAGGGCCGTCGCGAGGAGGGAGAGTTCTGATATCCCAGAACCAGAGAGCCAGAGAGGCGCAACTAGCAAGACCTGCTCCTCGTCCTCCCTGACCTTGCACAGTAACTGCGCGAGCAGGCTCACTGGGGGAAACGCATACTTGCGCATGCCCCGAGGCCAGCTGTGGGCCAGTGCATCCGTGCCGAGGAAGCCGTCGGGCAGGGAGAAAACAACTGGCAATGAGCGTTCTCGGAGGAAGCAACAGATCAATCTGGGCATCCGTCTCGGGGTGGAGTCTCCATTCTCCT
Source organism: Danio albolineatus (assembly GCA_903798035.1). NCBI lineage: Eukaryota > Metazoa > Chordata > Actinopteri > Cypriniformes > Danionidae > Danio > Danio albolineatus. The sequence continues at coordinate 392,873 of CAIGQQ010004470.1, forward strand.
GGACGTAGTGGCTGCCGTGAGAGCGCACGGTTGAGCTCGCCCGGAATATGAATGGCGCGCAGCGATTTCAGCCGCGGATGACTCCAGAGGAGCAGACGGCGGGCGAGCTGAGACATGCGGCGAGAGTGGATACCCCCCATACGGTTGGCATACGCTACCGCCGCCGTGCTGTCCGTCCTGACCAGCACGTGATATCGCTCCAGCACCGGAGAAAAACGGCGGAGAGCGAGAAACACTGCCAGCAGCTCTAGGCGATTGATGTGCCAATGCAGCTGGATACCTACCCACAGGCCCGCTGCTGCATGCCCGCAACACACGGCCCCCCAGCCCGAGCTGGAGGCATCTGTTAAGATAACAACATGCCCCAAGGGCTGAGGGCGCGGAGACACAGCGCAGTGACAGTCACCCGGTGTGTGCCCGCATGCCATGCGTGTCTGGGGACTCAATCGTGAAGCCAGTGCCGAAGTGGTCTCATATGAAGTAATCCGAGCGGCGACGGCAGCTGCGGATGCCATATGCCCCAGGAGCCTCTGAAAAGATTTCAGGGGGACCACTATTTTGCTGTCGAACTCTCTCAGACAGTTCAGCATTAGCCAAGCGCGCTCCCCGGAGAGGCGCGCCGTCATGGTCACCGAGTCCAGCTCCAACCCGAGAAAAGAGATCCTCTGCACGCGGGCGAGTTTGCTCTTTTCTCGGTTGACCTGAAACCCCAATAGGTCGAGGTGCCGGAGCACCCTGTCCCTGTGCATAATCAACTGCTCGCCCGAGTGGGCTAAAATCAGCCAGTCGCGAGAAAATTGAGTATGCGGATGCCCGCGAGCCAAAGGGACGCTAGGGCACCCTCCGCGAGCTTGGTGAAGACCCGCGGAGACAAGGAGAGCCCGAAGGGGAGGACCTTGTACTGCCAAGCTCAACTCTCGAACGCAAACCACAGAAACTGATGGTGGCGTGGAAGAATGGAGACTTGAAAGTACGCGTCCTTCAGGTCTATCGCTGCAAACCAATCCTGAGGACGAACGCACCGGAGGATGCGCCTCTGCATGAGCATCTTGAATGGAAGCCTGTGAAGACACAATTCAAATGCGCAGATCTAGGATTGGCTATAACCCACCTTTCTTTTTTGGCACGATGAAGTACGAGCTGTAAAACCCACTCTCCATCTCGGCTGGAGGGACCGGCTCTATTGCATCCTTCGCCAGGAGGACAGCAATCTCCTCTCGCAAGACAGGGGCGAACAGGGGCTGACCCCGGTGAAATACATACCCGTGAGCTTGGGAGGCCGTCTCGCGAATTGGATCGCATAGCCGAGTCTGATTGTGCGTATGAGCCACCGCGAAGGGCTGGCCCGCGCTTACCAGGCAGGCAGAGCCCCCGCTAATGGCTGCATCGCAACAATCGCTGACGTACCTGCAGTGGGGCAGCGCGGAGTGGGAGCGCTGATCCGGGAAGCGCTGGGGTCCCGCGGAAGAGCTGGAGGCAAGAGATTCACTCCCACCTCGCTCCTATACTCCGGGAGGGGGCTGGAGGAGTGGGAGAAAGGAGCCCGTCCTCCCACAGCTCATGAGCCACTGGCGAAATGCACCGACTCTGCGAGCCAGAAGGCATAGCGTCCCGGACTGGCAGAGTTCGAGCTGTCACATCCGAGGAAGTGGAAAAGTGCTCCTTCATTGAGCCCGGCCCTCCACCGGGGAAAGAGCAGCTTCCCTCTTCTCCAGATGACCCGTCTCAGGGACGCTTCGTGGTCCGTTACCGGACTTAACGGCGCCCTGGGCGGGGCGGGCGGCCTGATTACGAGGTGCTCAACGCTGCCGCTTCACCGGAGGCATAGACGGGGCGGGGCAGCACTCGCAGGCGGCCGCCCTCGGCGAGGAGCCGCAGATGTGGAAAGCTCGGTGGGCCGAGCGGTCTTACATACCCGCCGATAGATGACCTCATCTGACTGCTCTCTCACCGCCTTGAATTCCTGGGTGAATTCAGACGGTGTCGCCGAACAGGCCAGCCTGGGATATGGGGAAGTCAAGAAAGCGAACTTTGTCAACTCCGTGCATACCTTTTGCCAGGTTTAGCCCAAGGTGGCGCTCCTGGACCACTAATGTGGCCATCGTCCTTCCCAGGGCACACGCAGCAGACTTGAGATCCGTGGAGCTCAGTCGGGTGCGGTGCGGGGCTCTAACGAGCCCGGGTCGGAACCACCCTCATGCAGCTGGGTCAGCGCGTGCGCATATCCCCTAGCGTGCAAGGTGGAAGCAGCCTGGCCCGCGGCTGTGAGGGCTCTGGCTCCGAGGGAGGCAGAAAACCATCACGCCTTGGACGAGAGACGAGGCTGACTTCAGCAGAAAGAGGCACCACGCGGCCGCAATGGCACTCTCAATCTGGGGAATCAACTCGTACTCCCTGGCTGCTCCACCATCCAGGGTGGTGAGGTGGAGGCGCACGCAGAACGGGCAGAGAAAGATGCCCTCTAAACTGCATGAGCCCACTGCGCACGTCCGGGAAGAAAGGGCTGGGAGGCCAGAAGGTCTTGCCTTTTTAATCCTCCACATACAACCATCTAGTCGGTCCGGTCGTGGGGCTGGGGGATAAACCATCTCCAGGCCCACGGCCGAAACAGCCCAGGAAAGCACGATTATCATGCCTGTTTCTAGATCCGACGCCGCACTCGCTACCCCGGAGGGAGGGAGCGGGTTCGCATCCTTCATCAGACAAGGATAACCCACCTCCGATGCAGCGGTGGACATCTGAGCCTCGGTGTCATTAAGTGAGAGGGCGACCATCCCAGGATGGATCGCTTCTCTTACTCAAAGCTTGGATGGAGCGCGTGGAGGAGCGAGAGGTCCACAGGCCCGAGGGCGGCGGATTTACTCCCACTGTAACCCTCAGATCTGCCCGAGTGCCCACCGCGGAGCGGGGGACAACTGAGGTGGGTGGCCCTTTTGCAAGAGCGAGCCGCGATCTTAACTGCGCAACAGACACGCCACCGCAGTGATGGCATGCACTGTCCACGAGCACCGCATTAACATGCTGGACCCCCAGACATGAAACGCAGTGCTCGTGCCCATCATCCGAGGACAGGAAACCACCGCATCCAGAAACGCAGTCGGAGCGCTGTCTTGAAAAAGACGTGCTGCACGACCGTGTTGCTCTTTTAGGATGCAACAATACATACCGCTCTGGAGGACCGGACCCAAAGAACGCCAGGCAAGGGAGAAGCCCAGCTCGACCGTCTGCCGCTGCGTGTCACACACTCTGTTATTGAAGTTATTGAAAACACAACGGAAGAAAATGCGCAGCAAGTTATTGAAAACACAACAGAAGAAAATGCGCAGCAAGTTATTGAAAACACAACAGAAATGTTTCAAGAGGACCCAAAAACATGACGGACACAGCTAAGATACAGATGTAGTTAATTTATTTAATAACGCAACATTTCAGTTGATCATTAATTAGACTGATAATTTACAAAAGACAACGGAATCGTGTAATCAGGATATTAAAGACCACCTTTCAAAGACCACCAATCACTTCACTGAACAACAGTCACGGCGGGTCCGTATCTTAGCTGTGTCCGTCATGTTTTTGGGTCCTCTTGAAACATTTCCGTTGTGTTTTCACCAACTTGCTGCGCGTTTTCTTCGGTTGTGTTTTCAATAACTTGCTGCGCGTTTTCTTCTGTTGTGTTTTCAATAACTTGCTGCGCGTTTTCTTCCGTTGTTTGTGTTGTGAGAATTTGTAACAGGTGTGCTGTCAAATTGATGAAGATAGTTTCTTAATCTGCTGGTGTTTTCTGTTATTGCATGTGCTTTCTTAAATTGCAGCGCGATAAGCTCTCTTGTGAGAATTTGTAACAGGTGTGCTGTCAAATTGATGAAGACGTTTCTTAATTTGCCGGTGTTTTTTGTTATTGCATGTGCTTTCTTATATTGCAGCGCGTTAACCTTTCTCGGCCACCGTAAATATGCCTGTACATACACTTGTCAATTTGTATATTTGCATTTAACACTAACTTCTATTTGGGGCACCACAGTGGCGAAGTGAGTAGCACATTCGCCTCACAGCAAGAAGGTCGCTGGTTCGAGCCTCGGCTGGGCCAGTTGGCATTTCTGTGTGGAGTTTGCATGTTCTCCCCGTGGTTGCGTGGGTTTCCTCCGGGTGCTCAGGTTTCCCCCACAAGTCCAAAGACGTAGAATAGGTGAATTGGGTAGGCTAAATTGTCCGTAGTGAATGAGTGTGTATGGATATTTCCCAGAGATGGGTTGCAGCTGGAAGGGCATCCGCTGCGTAAAACAAATGCTGGATAAGTTGGCGGTTCATTCCGCTGTGGCGACCCCGGATTATTAAAGGGACTAAGCCGAAAAGAAAATGAATGAATGAATGACTTATTTATTTTTTTATATATTTATTATCTGTTTTTTTGTCCTGTCTCTGTAATTCTGTTGCACTGTAGAAGCTCTGTCACGAAAACAAATTCTTCGTATGTGTGAACATACCTGGCAATAAAGATCTTTTTGCTTTCTGATTCTGATTTCTGTATTGTCATAATAGCAAAGATAAAATAAATCAGTTATTATAAATGAGTTATTAAAACTACTATGTTTAGAAATGTGTTGATAAACATCTTCGCTACGTAGAAACAATAAATACAATTTTTATTTAACTAGAGGGCTAATAATTCTGAAATTAACTGTAAATGAGTAAGTATTAAAATATGTATTTAGTATAATCTTGTTTATGATTCATTACCATTTATTTGCATATACATTTACATGCTGTAAAATTGCTGTCAGTTTTGCTTTATGTAACGCTTACGAATAAAAACTTATTGCGTTCCTTTAAAATGGAGCCATGCGACTGCATGCTTAAGCATGTGACTCACCAGGTTTAGGAACAGAAGAGCAGAAAACCCTGTTAGCTGACTTTTACATGCATTAGCAAATAACTTTTTATGTGCTAATTATCTCGACTGTGACTGTAGTTATTTGGTGTAACATACAGTGTTTTGTACAGATGCGAGTGTATCTCTTCCAACAGATGCTTTTGTTCCGGTTTCAAACATTTCATCGCATGCACAGTGTGGTATGCATTTATGTCAGCTTAAGCACGCTGCACTGCTAATGGCTGCCACGGTTTGTGTGTGAAACACAAAAGCCCTCGCTCCCACGCTCAGCACACTTTTTGTGTGACGCTGGCTGCACTCGTGTCTGAGGAAAAAGGTGAGATTGTTCTGCTGTGTGATAGCAGAACAAGGCTTACTTCTGCCAAAATATTGAAAGCCTGTATGAAATGAACAGTAAACAGTGGAAAAGAAAATTTGGCTGTGATGTCTGAAGGCATCAGTGTGGGATTTATTTTCAAAATGCACTTGGCACTGATTGCATTCATATATTAAAGGCTGCCTAAGGTCTTTTAACAGCATTATGTGTCACATGAAGGGAAACTTCTGCCATTTGAAGCGTTTCTACTTCAGCAGATTTGTCAGTCTGAACGCTAAACTAAATAAACATTCTTTAGTTTGGGGTGCACAATGTTTTGATCATATTTGACATTTAAAGCTATAGTTGAAATGTATGTCATCATTTGCTCACCCTTGACTTGTTACAAACTAGTATGAGTTTAATTTCTCTGCTGTCTCTGCTGTAGAGAAAGATATTGTGATTAATGTTTCAAATGCTTATCTTCCTTTGTGTTCAACAGAACAAAAACTTGGCTTGGAAAAAGGCTTGGAACAGGCCAAGGGTGTGTAAATGAAAACATAATTAGCATTTTTGTGTGAACTATCCCTCAAATTGTACTCCAGTAAACAAACCAAACTGACATAATATGAAGCAATATGAAGCTAATTTTTAGTTGCATCTTCAATGATTTTGAATTTTGTAAAATTTTATTTCAGACATTTGACATTAAAATCATAGCTCTGCATTAATTTATTTACAGTATTTTGTTTAGTTTGCTTGTCACGTTATGTTTTTTACAAAATCTGTTAATAAATGACACCAGATTCCAATATTTGATATTTTTCATTGCTTTGTACTTGTACATGTGTAATGACAATAAAGTTGAATCTAATCTAATCTAATCTAATTTTTGCAGATCATGAAGATCAAACCCTGAACATACACAAATTGGCCCTGTTAGCTTTCGAACCCTAAACCTTGATTTTTTTTTTGGCGTATATTAAGGTTAGTGCCCTTATATTGGTCATCACAGACTCAGCAGTTTACTGGATAAATTATTGGATTATTATTAATAATAATAAAAATCTACGTAAATGCTCACTGCAGCTGTGTATTCACTGTCAGCTTCTAACTCACAGCTGGCACTTTCAACTAATTTATGTTGATGGGAAAATGATCAAAAAATGTAACATTAATCATCCAGAATGCATCTCAGATCCTGCCGATCCTCCAGATCATTAAATGAAGCACAACCATTTCCCTTTTTAATTATTATAAACCATAAAATATAAACTGTAATTTGGTTGCACTGCTCTTATATTTGATTCAATCAAAGGCTTAAAGAAACACTGTCTTCCTAGAGCCAATGTTATTAGCTACTTGACTGTTGAGTGATATGAGATATGGATTGTGCTGTTGTCTGATAATTTTATCGAACAAGTGACATTCTTGCTGACAATAGACAAGACGCTACAGGCACTGATAAATTGTTTAAGATTGCGATTGTGGTACCTCTGTCACACACAACAGCGTGACTAATGCAACTGCAAACTCTTAATGCTTCGGGCGGATTTGACACCATGCAGGAGCTTTTAAATGAGCTTCCTTGCAAGATGTGGCCGTCGACCTATTCAGTGTACTGTGATACTAGTGTCATGGCCTGTCTGAATATTTTATAAGTAGCAGAAAGCCTGGTGTGTAGCAGATTCAGAGGTGAATGACATTTCAATGATGATACAATGTTTGTTTACAAACTTCAGATGAACTATACTCAGCTGATTCACAACTTGTAAAAAAAATTAAATGCTGTTACAAAACTTAATTTTTAAACAGTTGCATTCTAAAGGCCTGTTCACTTAACTCAATAACTATGTTGATTGCAATATTAGCATCAACACCAACAGACAATCATATTTTATTTAATCAACAAGCTAAAGCTTGTGTTATTTCTGAAGGTACTGACACCAGATGTCTTTCTGAGTGGTGTTTGAATGTTCTTTTCATACGCGTAGGTTTTGTTGTAGTTGCTCCAAATCCAAGGACATGCAGCACAGATGTCCATCTGTCCAGAGTGTTTCCGCCTATACACTCTCTCTCAAAAAAAAAAAAAGCTACCAAAAATAAAGCAAGCTACAAAATCTGTCACTAGTATCAGCTACCTAATCATTTTTGCATATTATTACCTTGAATGTGTGAACATTCATCAGCATACATTCACATCAGTGAAGTTCCTAATGTGCTGGATTAGATTGTTTAATTTAATTTCAATGAAATGAAATCATTCCTAATTCCATCAAAAGATGGATACTTCCAACTATAATCCTTGGAACTAAAAATGTCTTCGGCATGAAAGCCCCTATTATTATCTACTGATTAAAGTGACAGTTTTTGTACCTCATTTTTGTAATGTGTATGACGTGTTGTTCAGATACTTTCCCGGCAAACCTACAAAAGAGCAAAGTTTGTAAAATTAATCAATGTTTTTCCAAGGACAGCAATGAAATTGTGATGCTGCATATTATTTCTCTTAATAATGCTCATTACTTAGTTAGACATGGGCCCTATCATACACCTGGCAGAATTTGTGTTACCAATTGTGTGCCCATGCTGGTCTGAAAAGAAGTTGTATTACTGTTGGTACATTGAGGTGATTAAATTAAATTAAATTAAATTAAATTAAATTCAATTAAATTCAATTCAATTCAATTCAATTCAATTCAATTCAATTCAATTCAATTCAATTCAATTCAATTCAATTCAATTCAATTCAATTCAATTCAATTCAATTGATCTTTATTTCTATAGCACTTTTACAATGTAGATTGTGTCAAAGCAGCTAAACATAAAAGTTCTTGTAAATTCAAACCCTGTCAGTCCAGTTTTCAGAGGTGAATTTCAGTTTAGTTCGGTTCAGTGTGGTTTAATTTTCACTGCTGAAAGTCCAAACACTGAAGAGCAAAAAGGGGCGACACAGTAGCGAAGTAGATAGTGCTGTCGCCTCACAGCAAGAAGGTCGCTGGTTCAAGCCTCGGCTGGGTCAGTTGGCATTTCTGTGTGGAGTTTGCATGTTCTCCCCGTAAAAGCACATGCTGTACAGGTGAATTGGGTAAGCTAAATTGTCCGTAGCGTATGTGTATGAAGGAGAATGTGTGGATGTTTCCCAGTGATGGGTTGCGGCTGGAAGGGCATCCGCTGTGTAAAACAAATGCTGGATAAGTTGGCGGTTCATTCTGCTGTGGCGACCGCAGATTAATAAAGGGACTAAGTCGAAAAGAAAACGAATAAATAAACGAATGTTGTGGGTACTGAATATGTCAGACGACATGTTGTTTCATGATCAATCATCATGTGACATATATGATGCTGACTAAGCTGACAAGAAAATGAATGAATGAAGAACAAAAAGACAAACCAAGCAGCAAGTGGCAACAGTGGCCAGGACCAAAACTTCACTTTTAATTGAAATAGACCACACAACTGACTAACTAAAAGCCAATCTAAATCAATGGGGTAGTTTTTGTTGTTGCTTTTATTTAAAGAGCATGTTCGATTGGCACCTATCGTTGGGTCCACACTGCATTTCTACATAATAATATCTACATCACAATGTTCACTGTGTGTACCTGTTCAAACTGGTACATGAGCAGATCTATTTCCTCACCTGTGAATTTTTTTCAGCTTAAAACGTCTGTTAGTAAATCTGCCACAACTTGCTCTTAAAGGGAATGGAAAGATAAGACTCATTACACCCAAAACACACTCATAACTCTTTAAGAGAATAAGGGCAACACTTTAGACCATGCGCTGGCCAACTGTTTTTTCCATTCTTAAAATAGCAACAATTTGTTTTTGTACACGCCCTAAGTACATCCTCACCATGCCCTTTAGACCATGCACTTAGATCATGAAAATAGAGCAGATATTGTCATCACACAGCATCTCAATAAAATGATAATAACTGGATTGAAAACAAAGGAGAGCAGCCACCATTAAGGAAAGCATTACTGCTTATACTTGAAAGGACACCCATAATCACTGGGCATAATCACTGGGTGCCTTTGGATAAATTCGGCAGTATGATGGCTTCCTGAGCTGTTTTCGGGATGGGGCCCCCACAGCTGTTCATTAAATGGAGTGTAGTGTGGAGACTATGCATTTGGAGGGGTACTGGAGTGTTTAACTCGAGCTGTGAAGTGCTAATGCTGTAATGGAGGGCTTAGAGACAAGATGGAGGGTTATTATAGCCACATTTTATGCCATGCAGTGGCCTGTTTGCATATCAATGCTCCTTGCTGTAAATTTCCTGACAACATGATGTTGCAAGAGAGAAAATAAATTGACCTGGAGAGCAAATAGTTTGCTTCAGAGCGAAAGACAACAAGCACGAATCCTCCATTAGTGTGGCTGTTAGAGTGTCTGAAATGTATTGAGGGACTGATCAGATTTTGACAACATGACTTGCCGCAACTGTCTTTGAACTTAGAAATCAGATTGGAATTGTGTATGTTTCAACAGAAATGACAGCACAGCAATAGGGTTTTAAGCATGGAATGGAGTACTGTGTGAATTGCATTAGCTTGAGTAAATAAGCTGGGACATGTTTGACATCACCTTGTGTTCCTGCAGGCACCTTGGGCAAGGTGACACTATCAGATATCATTTGAATCTAAACATGCTTTCCTCACTCCGCTGAGAGAAACACTGAATCTGTTGGTTGTTTTCTGGTCGCTCTGTATCTAATCTATGTGTGTCCCTGTCCATTTTATAATGGAATAAGTTTCCGTTGCCGCTTTCACTTCCGAGCTTTCTGACCTTCTCACGTCCTGTCTTTTTCTCTCTTTCTCTCTTTCTTGCTCTCATCTGCTTTTCATACTCAATTTCAATCACACTATCCTATTATCTTCTTTTCTGCCCTCCTCCTTTTCCCTATTCATCTTTCTTTTGTCTCCATTGTCACCTTTTCTTTCATCTCATCTCTTTCATTTTTTTCTTCTCCAATGCCTCATTCTTTTCCTTTTCTGTTATTTTTTAACATTGTTTTTCATTTCCCTCATCCTTTCTTTCATCTGTTTGTTTTTCATATCCTCTTATCTGATTTATTTTCTTTCTGTTGTCTTTCATTTCACCATGTCCCTTCTTTCCTTTTCTCTAACACAATTCTTTTCTTTTTTTCTTTATTACTCTGCATTTCCTTTAATCCAATCCTTTCCATTTACTTGCATTTCTTTCCTTCCTTTCATTTCACATCATCACATTCGATTTTCCTTTCCCCTTTCCTTTTCTTTCATCTCATATCTGTTTAATTTGTTTTCCTTCTATTAAATCTCCTACCTTTCCATTTCCTTTCCGCATTCTCTATCATTCATTCTACATACTCTTCTTTTCTACCATTCTTTCTCACTCCTGTCACTTGCTCATTTTCTTTCTCTCAGGTGGTGTGTGTATTGCTCAGTCTCTGAAGATCCCCAGAGAGCCCCGACCAGGAGAGTTTGACAAAATCATCCTGCGGCTACTAGAGACACCCAGTGCTCGTGCAGTCGTCATGTTTGCAAATGAAGATGACATCAGGTGTCTTTATCAATAATATTTTTTAAATCATCAGTTCATTTATGTATATTTTATGGATTATAATGTTAATTCATCCTTATAATATTCTGAAAAGTTTTTACAAATATGAATTTACAGATTTGTATTTTTTTTAATTTTTTTTGCATGTCTTGTGTTATTTCTGTGGCTCCTTTTCAAACTCGCAATGTCTGTTTACATTTAGTGCAAATAGCCCATCTTGCAGACAGATGTGATTTGCTCTGATGCTCGGTATAAACCGCTTTGATTTGAAGTTTGAATGGCTATTGTTTTTCTTTTCATCACACAGCAGATCACAAAGACATTTATTTTAAATAAAAATGAATAAAACATTCAAAAAGTAAAAGCTTTCTTCAGCACCAATTTAGAATTACAATTATTTTTAAAAGATGTGACAGGGAAGATTAGAGTATTGGATTTTGTTTTGCAATTACAGGAATAAATATATATTTTAAAATACAAAACAGTTATTTGCATATATTTTAATAATATTTCTCAATATTACTTTCTTGTTATATCTTTGAACAAATAAATACAGCCTTGGCAAGCATACAAATTCTTACCATCCCCAAAATGGGAGAGCATATTTAGAATGCATGAAAACTTTCAGAAGTTTGGCAACTTTATAAAGTCGATTTGCATTTAGGTGGCCTGGAAGTAAATACATTCATTGGAAAAGCATTAAAAGCCATAAGAAATTTAATATTACCTTATAGGGTTTTAAGTCAAGTTGTTGTTATAAAGCTGCCAGTTTTGGACAAACCACAGATAGTATTTAACTGGGACTTTCGTAGAGGTAAATTGAAGATGATGCAGCTGAGCTGTAAGTATTTTTATATAGAGAACCTCAAGAACAGGTGAAGTCAGCAATTTTCTATAATGTGCCACCTAAGACCTGGAGAACTCATTTTAACATAATCCTTTTTTCAGTAATTTTTTGCCCTAAAATTATTTGGACCTGTAGCACAGGACCAAATAACGAGCCACTGGCCTTCTAAGCCTATTTGATGTCCTTTGGAACCTTGCCCATTCCATGTCAGTTCTAAATATCCTTACAGACAACTGTTGACTTAATGAGTTGGAAGGAATCAGGATCAGATTCCCAAGGTTATTTAGGTAAACAGAAAATAAAACTAAGACTAGACCAAAAAAAGTCCAAACAAAAAAAGACCAAAACAAAACAAAACAAAACAAAACAAAACAAAACAAAACAAAACAACCTTTTTAGATAAGCAAAAAAAAAAAAACATTTACAATGAATGACTAACTAAAACTAAATGAAACTAGCAACAGTCACCGAAAACCATGAATGCTCTCACAGAAATGCTCTCACAAAATAAAAACTGAATTAAAAGTATTGATGAAACAAACTAAAGCTAAACTGAAATTTATAGCAAATCTAAAAATAGTATTCAAATAAAAACAAATGTAAAAAATGCAAAAATATGCAAGAATAGCTTTGCTGATTCCTGAGTTTTATCCTCACTATTGTGGTTTACACATGGATTATGTTTGCTCATCTTTTAGACGAGTCTTGGATGCTGCAAAGCGTAACAACCAAACAGGTCATTTCCTGTGGGTGGGATCAGACAGCTGGGGCTCGAAGATCTCTCCTGTCGTCCAGCAGGAAAGCGTGGCGGAAGGTGCAATCACTATCCTTCCTAAAAGGGCATCCATAGAAGGTAAACACAAATCTGGTGGACAAATTCTGATTGAATGTTTTTCTTGCAATTTTACTGTTTTTCATACATTTTACATATTTTCAGCCTTTGACAGATATTTCAAAAGCCGTTCCTTGTCAAACAACCGACGCAACGTCTGGTTTGCAGAGTTCTGGGAAGAGAATTTTGGATGCAAGTTGGGGATGCACGGCAAGCGACCAGGAAGCCCCAAGAAATGCACTGGTATGAGAATCTTATATATCACTGTTTTTTAGGTTGAGTAAAAATTCGGAGTAAAGCCCGGATGATAAATTAGGGGAATCCTAAAAAGATTTCTGTAATCCTAGGCTAAAATCTGGGATTTTTGATCATTGCTTTTGCATGTAAACCAACAGTCGCTTAATGGTCCATGCAATCAAATTTTCCCTGCAATGAATTTCTGGTAGTGTGAAAGAGATTTCATATATTTTCTTGTAGTGCTGTGCTGAACATCAAACCAATAGGAGCGCTGAATCTGATGACGCAATCTATGAGACAACTTCAAATCAGCACAGGGAAATGTAAAAACAGCCTTTTTTCTGGTTTTGATTATTGAGGCACACTGTTAGCAAAACTTTTCTGTTTTCTGTGAGGTGTCATTTTAGAATGCAGGTCACTGAATGTGTCATGGATGGATGACGTGACACTCCGGGTGAGTTTTCTTCCATGTCTGTGGCTGTATCTCAATTACTACATTGGAATTGTGTTCTTACCTTGGAATAATCAACTCGAAAAACCATGAAAACAGAGAAAGCATCATGTGAGTAATGAGAAGCTTAGGTCTTCTGGATGGTCACATGACCTTTACACATTTTAATGAAAAATTAATTAAATATTACAGCATTCGTACGACTTATTTTGTTATTATTTTTTTTATTACCTTTTTCAATATATATAAAATGCACAGAAGTCTTACGAAAATGCATTGCACAATACATATAAAACAGATTTTGAAATGAAATTCAGCAAATAAACACCATTAAGGTGTATATGCAATAATATTTTCTTGTAAATGATTACTTTCACAGTCTCATTTAGGTAAGCTTCTGAGGTACATAAGTCATCATTCTGAACTTCCCACCTCTCTTATTTATCCAGAATGATTTCTGACACTTCTAAAGCAAGTGCTGTGTTTAAGTCTACATTCGATGCATCCTTGCTGTGAAGAAAACATCCAGGTCTTTCATGCCTCCTCGGTTTTTGCCACCTTGAGTTTTGAAACTGAAGTTTGCCGGTTGATGATGACATTACATGAGAACATGAGGATGCAAGATTGCTGAAGAACGCATATTGTCAGTGCCAACAGCCTAGTGGTTAGGCGCCACGGTGGCGTAGTGGGTAGCACATTCACCTCACAGCAAGAAGGTCGCTAGTTCGAGCCTCGGCTGGGTTAGGTGGCATTTCTGTGTGGAGTTTGCATGTTTTTCCCGTGGTCACGTGGGTTTCCTCCAGGTGCTTCGGTTTCCCCCACAAGTCCAAAAGACATGGGGTAAAGGTGAATTGGGTAGTCTAAATTGTCCGTAGTGTATGAGTGTGTATGGATGTTTCCCAGAGATGGGTTGCAGCTTGTAGGGCATCCGTTGCGTAAAACATATGCTGGATAAGTTGGTGGTTCATTCCGCTGTAGCGACCGCAGATTAATAAAGGGACTAAGTCGAAAAGAAAATGAATAAATGAATGAATGTTGTGGGTACTGAATATGTCAGACGACATGTTGCTTCATGATCAATCATCATGTGACATATACGATGCTGATTTTCTAATTTGTTAGTTCACATGGTAATTTCAGTACTACTCAGGCTGCAAAAGTATATTGGCTATCGATCATTTTATTCTGTCATGTTAATTCCATGATGACACATTTGTTGCCACATTTCTTCAATTTAATGGAAGCAGTCCTCACACTTTTATTTTGCCAATTTAAAAGCTGTTGATGAAAGAGATTATGTATTTCTATATAAGTCAGTGTCACATATGACAGAACTTGTCGTGGGTGATGGGAGAAAAACTTAAACATGCTACACTTTCTATGATGATGTAGCATCTGTGATGCATCGAATATATGGCACTATGGTACCCTTGATGGAATCTTGCATCCCGGTGCCTATTTGTCCCCACGAAAATCCTGCATCAAGCAAATGCACCAAAATCATGAAAAAGTCATGTTATCTAATAATAATAATAATAATAATAATAATAATAATAATAATAATAATA
>CAIGQQ010004470.1:407556-449348 GCA_903798035.1 Danio albolineatus
ATAATAATAATAATAATAATAATAATAATAATAATAATAATAATAATTATTATTATTATTATTATTATTATTATTATTATTATTATATGCAATGAAAATTAAAGAGCAAAATCTATAAAAATAAAACATTAGAAGGGGATTAATATGGTCAGCACAATAAATCTTATAGAATTGTTTTCATGGACCTTTTAAAGAGTACTTAATCTTTTCAAGGTAGAACCAAGAAATTATTTCTCTAGTCCATTGAATAAAGATGTGTGGGAGGGGATCTTTACATTTGAGCTGGATTGCTCATAAAGAAATTGTGTAATCTGAACGAGGCTTTAGATAAACAGTGTCTTACTGATGTCATCCCACACACACAAATATGTTGCCTTGCAAAAATAAAATAATCTTTTAACTCAGTGACAAAACAGTTAGCATACATACCCTATGGCATAAGCAAATTCTTCAGTGGATTGTAAATTAAATAATTGTTTGCCCCAGGTTCACAATGGTGATAGGTTTGCTCTTGTCTCCCCTTGTCACTTAATTCTCCTGTATGTACCTCTTGTGCATAGCTACATAGAGCAGATGAACATTTGGGGCGCTTTCATGAAAGCACAGTTATTGTTCTGGCACAGTGATTTGACATAATGAGAATAATTACATAGCTGTGGATGCAGCACATCTTTCTCCCTCTTGCTCTCTCGCTCTTACTTTTTGAATGAGCTGTAAGGAGATGCTCAGAGTACACTTCACTGCAGATGGATGCCACTGTCAACAGCACGCTGACAGAAATCCTGATTACGATCCTCTATTACTTATAAAAGTATGAAGAAGGAGAGCTATTAAGTTATGACAAAAAGATGGTTGTTGTGTCAAATAAAAAACAACAAAAAAAGACACACAGAGATCCCAGCTGTCAGAATCTGTGCAGGGCTGGGGCTGAGAAAATGATGAGTCAAGTAGAAGCACAGAAGACACCTGAAGATACACAAATAAACCATTAAATAATTTCTCAAGTATTCAAATACTGCAAAACAACATGAGACGTTTCATTAGCATTGCAGTTAACTTGTAAAGTTGTGGGTGGAGCAAAATATTTAATGATACAAAACTTAGGATGGAATTTATATTATTTATCAGCATATCCATATGCAAATCATCTTTACCAAAGAGAATACTTTAGTCATTCCCTAGCCACCATCCAGGATATCTTAGCAATTTCTTGTGGGCAGCAACCACTCTAGAACCATGTCAAACTCCAAATCAACTATCCAAGCTGTTTCAGTGTAATGTGGACTAATTAAGTAATCTCTAATTAAGGTCCATGTAATTGCTTGTTGTTTTTGAGATATGCATCTGTACCATAGATGTCTCATTAGCAGCATTTGTTTTGATGGACCTCTGTTTGTGAGTTGGCTGCTATATTGATGTGGTAAAAGGCCTTCAGCAGATGATTTTGAACTAACACAACACAACATGGCAAAGCATTAGCCAAGGCCACACTTATACATATTTGTTTAAAAAAATGCATATTTTTCTCTCTGATTTGGCCTTCCATCCACACTGAGACTGCATTTTTAGTAAACAAAAACAAATCTTTTTAAAAATGCTGTCCAAAGTGGATGTTGCAGTGTGGACTCTGAAGGCTTTCAGATATGATGACACGTTTTAGTCATGTGATACAGTCATGTGATCTGTTCGGTTTTTTTTTCTACTATTCGTTTTGTCAGCTCTATAATGCCTGTTTTCAAAGGTCTTGAAGCTATTGTTTTGTGGCAGAAGCAGACTATAATTGCGACATTTTTCTGCGATGTTTTAAAGAGAGGGAAAGTAAATAAGTGACAGCTGTATATGTTGCAGGTAAAAGTGTTTTAAATCTGTGCGCATGCACAGTACTGAACAAAATCATTTTCAGCTGTTTTAGTATAGATGATGGACAGTGTTTGGGTAATGCATGTTACATAATAATATTACTTTTCTAAAGTAACAAGTATAGTAATACACTACTTTTAAAAATAAGTAATATTATTTGCGCTTCTTTTAAAAAAATGTAATGCAAGTTTCTTTTTACCTTGCCTAATCGGGTTTTTAAAAATATATATACAAAAATTACCTTAGTCAGGTTGATCATCATCATCATTAGGTATTTTTTTTCACAGCAGATGAGTCAGTGTACTATTCTAGTAACTGAATAACTCATAATAAAGGATACTAGTTTATTTCTAGTCAGAGTAGGGTATCTGGCATGTTAAAAAGTAAGTAATAAAATACTTAGCCCACTTAAGACGCAACCGCTTCATGCCAAGTTCAATTTGTCCTCAGTACAAGCTCGCCCCCGTGCAGAGCATCTCCTTTCTTGGGTTGGAGCTGGACTTGATCATCATGATGGCGCGCCTCCACCGAGAGCGCGCCCAGGTGATGCTGACCTGTCTGAGAGAGTTAGACAGTGAAACTGTGGTCCCACTGATATTATTCAGAGGCTCCTGGAGCATATGGGACCCGCAGCCGCTGTCTTGCCGCTCAGGTGCTCCATATGAGACCGCTTCAGCATGAGCTTTACGATCGGGTCCCAAGACGCGCATGGCACGCGAGCACGCACCGGGTGACTGTCACTCCGCTTTGTCGCCGCGCCCTCAGCCTCTAGATGGACTCTGCGAGATGCTTCCAGTTGTGCTGGGGGGCCGTGTGGTGCGGGCATGCAGCTGTGGTAGGAACCTGGTTGCATTGGCATTCTAATCGCTGGAGCTGTTGGCAGTTTTTTTTACCAATGTTAGAGGGGAAACGTGCTGGTGGACGGACAGCACAGCGGCAAAAGCATATATCAACCGTGCAGCCGATGCACTCTCACGGCAGTTTCGCCTGGGAAAATGGAGACTCCACCCCCGTCTGTCCAGCTGTTTGGGCTGTGCCTTCTCTCTATCTTAGAGATACGTGCGCTCTCTTGCTTGAGTTCCCCACTTGGCGAACCCTGCAGAGCTCCACTAGCTACACAGCTGGCCCTGGGGGGTGCGTAATACGCATTTCTCCAGTGAGCCTACTCATACAGTTACTGTGTAAATTCAGAGAGGTCAGGGAACAGCTCTTGTATTGTGCCTCTCTGGCCCAATCAGACCTGTATTTCAGTTCTCTCCTCGTGATGGCCCCTCCCTGGCACATCCCCTGGAAGCAGGGGATAGGCACCGTTTGGCATCCGCCCCCAGATCTCTGACTCACGTATGACTATAGATATAGCGCGGAGGACTCAGGTGACCTACCGAATAGGTGGTTAACACCGTCACTCGGGCCGCACTCTCTACGAGGCATGCCTACGCCCTAAGTGGAGTCTATTCGCATTGTGGTTACTTTTCTCCCTGAGAAGGAACCCTGAACATGCCAGATCAGTGTGATGCTATCTTTCTTAGGTTTGCTGGAGCTTAGGCTGTCCCTCCCGCTCTGAGGGGTTGGCGTTACGATCATCCCCACTCTGAGGACGCGGCAATGGCGGAGCTCTGGGAAGCATCGCCTCATCATCCAGTTCCCAGAGGCGCGAGACGTGGATATTAATTCTATCCTGTTCCCCTCTCATGGGGCCCATTACGTTGTAGGTCTGCCTGCTGGTCAGCCCGCGTTCTGGGTATAGGTGCCCAATATGTGCGATCTCCGCTGGCGATCCCATATGCTTATTCATCCACGATGCAGTCCCCCTTCACAGGCAGGACCTGTGTCTTCCCTCACCGCTAACCATCTTATATTTATATGTGTACTCCCCTTTTCAGGGATAGTTCTTATGCTCTCTTGCCACCAGTCTCCCCACTTGGGCAGCAGGTGGCCTCTGCAGCGTCCTCCCTATCGGGACTGCACGCTTTCCCAACGTACTGTCGTATTAATTCCTAGAAATTAACTAGATGTTTTGCGACTCTCAAAAAATATATCTAAATCCGTAAATCTTCTGTTGAAGTGGGATAAGTAAGGGCCAGGTGACGTTGGAAGACGACACCTCTGGTGATGCAGGTGCGCTCACGCTCTCTTTGCCTGGCATAACCTCTCATCGGGGGCGAGGTAAGGTTCATTCATTGTGGCGTTTTCCATACATTTCCCCATAGTGGAATTTTCCACATAGCATTGAAGTTCCCCTCCCGAAGGGGAACGCTCCGGTTACTAAAGTAACCCTTGTTCTCCCAGGGGGGAGAACCGAAATGCTATGTTACTTCGCCCCAATGAATGTTTATATATTAGTGTCTGTTTCTTCCACCGTACATAGTGCATTCCAATGTACAGACATTGATATGTCTACTGTATAGACACTGCTGATGCCACATCACCGCAAAGCCTCTGTTTATCTATTATTTAGAATAATCAATGAGCCAATTCAAGCCACGTGATTAGTAGATGCACTGCCTCAGAGCATTTACATTTAAGCAAATTTGAATAAGAGTACTCAATGCTATGGTATCATATTAAGTTGAACAGTGGTACCTTGCTGTCTTGGCTGTTAGTGAATGTAGCAAACCGTGAGAATGCATCACTTCACTTTAGGGGATCTCTGCCATCACTTAAGCTACTCAATAGCCTCATTTAGACTTCACAAACTGTCCATGCATGATACATTTAGTTCGCAGCATCATAATAAATATATTCAGAAGACCTTAGAAGCCAAAAGCACAAAACCTTTTAAGTTGTAAATTTAGGTAAATTTATTTTAGATTGTAGATAGGTGTTTTTCTGATGTCTCACCATCTAAGCTTACTATAGGAAAATGTTTATTACACGGTTCTGCATTTCATCAGAATTTATCATCAACACTGAAAATGTTCGTATCTGTAGACTAAGCATCACAAATTTTTCAGTACAGCATGACCTGCTCAGTATATCTAAAAATGAACACCAATATTCAAGAAAAAGCCACAATACCTGATAGCAGCAACAGCATATAGCTACATACTAAAAATCTGTCAAAAGTGTCCTAATTACATGCGACAATGTGGTAAAGGAAATCTTGTTAAAAGGATTTTTTTTGTCCTAATCATTCAAGATGGTGACACTCATTTTCAATTTTTGTAATGGTTTCTATTTCTGCGACATCATTGCTGAACAACAGCATAAACAACAGCATAAGCTACCATGAAAATGATAACATAAGCTGCTGATTTATTCAATGTTAAATGTTACCAATGTGAATTTGAATACCATTTTACATGACATTAACTGCCATGCTGAAAGCACCAGCAGATTGTTTACCTTACATTTAAAAAAATAAAATAAAACCTAGTAAAACAGTTTAAACATTACACTGTAACCAACATCAGTCACTCAGCATGTACCTTTATTAATGTTAATGAGGTTTATTATTTATATTTATATAAATATATATTTTTTTATATTTTTTATATTTAGCACCATTCTGTGCTTTTGAATTACTGTAATATAATTTAATGTTTCTGTCATGTATAATCTTGTTCAGACAGCCAAAATATGTATGGGTATGCATGTAGTCAAGACAAATTGCTAATAACCACACAAATGTTATAAAAAAATTATAAACATAACATCAGTCTATGCTCAGAATGTTCAGGGAATTACATAGCAGTGATGCTAAAATACAACTCTGTAGGATTAGCAATACAATAAACTAAATAAATTAGTTTTTTAACAACGCTCAACGCTCTTGTAAATGGGAAATAATTTGAAATAAATACCCAAGTAATCACCAAGCAACACACAAAAAGCAAACCTCTATAGCCCACTGTCACAAAACTAGCATCGTAGCAGTGACTTTTGCATGCCCAGGCATGTTTAGTAAAAAAAAATGTACTTCACAGCACAGTTACAGTAACTTCTGTTAAATCCTTTTTCAGGGGCACTCTAATTAGCATTTAACATCCTGAATTTGATATCTTGAGCCCTACGTTATGCTGCCTACAGCATTCTCCCTAGCAGTATTTGGTTTATTCTGACTGTTTCTAAGACAAGCACTTTGGCTTAAATCCTATGTAAAGATGTAAGACAATGGGCTTGCTGGAGGTCAGCAAAAAGGGAAAGCTCTCTACTCAGCTTGTCTGCTGAAGGAGTTGTATTTTGACTAGTAAGGAATTGAGTTTGAAAGCAGCCAGTGTTTAAAAGACTTATCTGTGAGATTGAGGTAGGCAGCGTCGGTCTGAATTGATTTTATGATCAGCCAGAGACTGAGGTTGTTGGAGTCGGTAAGGCAGCTTTCATCAGAGTCGGTATGTTAAGTAATCATATGCTATGACAAACAGCTGACTCGGCAACCCGTGTGGTCAGCATTCACCTTTGTGTGTGTGAAGAGCAAGGAGAGGTCCATGAATATAAGACTGACCTCCTTGCACAGCCTGCAAAAGTGCTGATGTCACAGGATTTGCTTTCACATGTTGCAGTATGTCTTTAAGCTTGTGGTGGTGGGATACATCTAACATGTCTTACATGTTGCATCAGACCTGGCAGGGAAGGTAATGGTGTTTGATTTTGTATGCCTTTACATTTGCTCCTCAACTGTAGGTGTGTTGATGTTTCTGACTAAGACTTCTTTGAAAGGACAAGTCACATGGAATTAGTTATTATATTAAAATAAATATTTTGAGTAATTTTATTATCAATCATAAAATTGGTTTTATGATTTTTATTGTATGTTAAAATTTATTTATTTATTTTGATTAACTGTCTTATAAAAATGTGTATTGTTAAATCATCAGTGAATGCTATTCAAAAAATATTTTGCTCAATAACTGGACACTTTTCAGTTTACATCACTTGATGATCATGAGTCAGTAGTTTTTAAACTACTAGTCCTCTATATTCAACCTTGATTAAATAATTTTCAACTGTTGACAAAGTAAAGGACAATATAGAAATAAATAATTATTTGGTTTGTCGTTAGTGTTCAGAAAGCTTTATTGTGCTCAAAATTTCTAGAGTGTCTAAAACCTCAGTCAGATCACACAAAATTGTCACGATTTCATCATGATTTCCTTGACGTAGAGTGCTGTGGGGATTCTTAAACAACAAGTGGGCATTGTGACACAAGATTCCGCCAGCTGCCAACTTATCCAGCCTATGTTTTTATGCAGCGGATGTCCTTCCAGCTACAATACACCTCTACATCCATACACACTCATTCACACTCATACAATTTAGCCTACCCCACTCACCTATACCACATGTCTTTGGATTTGTGGGGGAAACCGGAGCACCCAGAGGAAACCCACGCAACCACTGTCACGTCCCCAGCCCAGCACTCACCCTCTAGTTCACCTAGACCGTCCTCCAGCCGTGCACAATCCCCTGAGTACTGATCACACCTGTTACCACTCTGGCCTCACTCATATAAGCTTCCCTCATCCGCACACTCACGGTCGAGTATCGCACTCCCACACATGGACACGATCACCCAAGCCTTCCCGCAAACTCTCCTTGATACCCTCCTGTGCTCTGCTACTGCTCCGCATCAGCTCTGCATCTACTCTTCGTCTTCAGCCTCCATTCAGGGAAGTGACTATCTTTACTCGCCTGTCTGGATCCCCTTTCCTAAAGACTGCCTTTGCCTTACCTATTACTTATATCTACGATGTTACAGTAATAAATATACTGTTTACTACATCTGCCTCCCTCTCCTTCCTCTGATCGTGACAACCACGGGGAGAACATGCAAACTCCACACAGAAATGCCAATTAACCCAGCCGATGCTCGAACCAGCGACCTTCTTGCTGTGAGGTGAATGTGCTTACCACTACGCCACCTTGGCGCCGCATTTGGTACCATTTTTATCTTAATTTGAATGTTTTTTGCTGGTCAGTTATCTATAAACAAGAATAACAAATAAAGTTTGAGGTAAAGTGCTTCAAAACGAGTCTGCTATATGCACCAAAACACGAATTGCCATGAGATTGTGTTGGTTTGTAAAAATAAAACAGTAATCTAGCCTGAATAATATTAAAGTGAAATAAGCAGTTTCTGAGAAGCCTACAGTATATTAAACAGTTTTCACTGTTTATAACAAATTCGAATGAGTAGGAAATTATTTTACAATTTATTCACAGTACTGAGCCTGTTGCCAAAGTACCTCAGAAAAACAAACTCTGTTGAAAGATGCGAGAACTCAGAAACTCATTGTGAGAATGGAGATGTCTGCATATTTGTGCCAGTCTGTCAGATAAAATTGCTTAAAACACCTTAATATTTTAGAAAAGGTAGTTAATGTTTGCATAACCAATGATTGATCACATTTCCCTCCATGGAAAATAAGGATTTAATTAAATCTTCACTGTAGTTGTTGTATCACAAACCTCTGTCATATATTTGGATTTTTTTTTAATATGCTATTTTTTTTACAGATTATAGGCCCTACCATACACCCAGTGCAATAAGACGCAAGATGTGTTTGGCGTGACTTTTTGCTATTTTCACACCAGCACAACCCTAATTTTCACGTTTTGCGCCATGTTGTTTAAATAGCAAGTCCATTTGCATCACTCATGTGTGTGCCAGTCTAGAAAGGAAGTGTGTAAAGGCGCATTGTAGGTGCGTTGCTATTTTGAGGAACTGAAATAGACTGCGACATTGATCATGTAAAAGCTGATTTAAAGTTCAGTGCAGAGCTCGTTAGTTGTGCGTCTATGCGAGTCCAAACACTTACACATTGCTTAATACTACACACAGGAAGTACAGAAATTTGAATTTTCTACGTAAATATAAAAACCACTACTTCAACTCAGGTAGCTAGTTTATTCGTATACATCGTATACATCACCATATGGGGCATAAGAATAGGACGTGTATTTGGATTTAACTCATGGCTGGGAAATATATATTTAGATTTAAAAGAAAATATCTTCATATTAAAAAGGAATCATAAGTTTGATCCTATCCATGTCGCAAGAAATGCTCCTGAATACTGTAGTTGTTAGTCGTCAGCAAGCATCAGTGTATTGAAATTGAAATAGATGAAAAAAATAATAATTTAGATAAGAAATAACATTATAATAATAATTTTGACTGCTTTGGGAAATAACATTAGTTGTAGAGGTCATGGGATGACGGATTGTGAAGGAACGTGTTGTCTGGCACATTTTTTCGTCAAGATCTTATCAAGATAAAATAGCATAATCTGACATACAGTAGTGACTTTCTTAACCGACATTAAAAATTGTGTGATCTGACTGGGGCTTAAATAGATTTCTTAGCACACAGATTTGAATGCATATGACTTGTTTTGTATTTAAACAACTCAGTGTTTACTATTAAGAAATTGTATGTATGTGTCTGAAATAATCATAACAAAATATATACTGGCAAAGTGTAACCACAAAGGAGTCGTGTGACAACGGGTTGAGGACTAATATGCAGGTTTTATTAAGAATCGTGATCATAGTGGCAATGATCAAAAACACACGGGTACAAACAAGGAAATGCGGAGGCGTCGTCGGGTAACAGGCAGATGGTCGGTACAGGCGACAGACAGGGTAAACGATAAAACACAGCAAGGGTCAGTACACTTACAAATTATACCAGGATAAACTTTGTAATGTTAAAGGTAGATGACCAAATGAGACTCAGCAACGAGAGTGTCAAAGTGAGCCATATACTGTATATGCAAGTGTAATCAGTACATGAGCAGCTTCAGCTGTGTGATTGTAAAGGAGACTTGGAGCAGGTGTGTGTGGTGCTTGACAGGACTTGTAGTTCATATGTAGATAGTATTGTAGTCTATGTGAATGTGAATGTTCTCCAGTGAGCTATGTTTGTTAGATCGCTGATGACTGTGACACATAGGATGCATCCTGCAGAGACAGAAGTAAAAAAAAAGTTAGTCAATGGATTTAAAAGATTCAAAATAAAAAAATAACTTTATAGTTTGGTATATAAACACTGTTTTTTTCTAAATACAATCACTGTAGTTATCTTTGTAATTATCTTGTCTTTTCCACAAATTACTGTACATACTGTACATACTTCCATAGCATGAAAATGTTATGTTGTAGGTTATTTGTTATTTGTAGAGTCACTAACAATTTTTATATGTTTAAAAAGAAACAAAATATAAATACACAATAATAATAATAATAATAATAATAATAATAATAATAATAATAATAATAATTCATTCATTCATTTTCTTTTCGGCTTAGTCCCTTTATTAATCCAGGGTCACACATACACTACGGACACTTTTAGCTTACCTAATTCACCTATATCACATGTCTTTGGACTTTTATTGTTGTTATTATTATCATTCATTCATTTTCTTTTTTCGGCTTAGTCCCTTTATTAATCCGGAGTCGCCACAACGGAATTAACCGCCAACTTATCCAGCATTTGTTTTACGCAGTGGATGCCCTTCCAGCCACAACCCATCTCTGGGAAACACATCCACACATTGTCATTCACACATACACTACGGACAATTTAGCTTACCCAATTCACCTGTACCGCATGTCTTTGGACTGTGGGGGAAACCGGAGCACCCGGAGGAAACCCACGCAACCACGGGGAGAACATGCAAACTCCACACAGAAATGCCAACTGGCCCAGCCGGGGATCGAACCAGCGACCTTCTTGCTGTGAGGCGAACGTGCTAACCACTCGGCCACCGTGGCGCCCGTTATTATTATTATTATTATTATTATTATTATTATTATTATTATTATTATTATTATTATTATTATTATTATTATTATTATTATTATTATTATTATTATTATTATTATTATTATTATTATTATTATGCAACAGATTGGTGCATGTGATATTTAATTAAAAATAATTATTTAAATAATTGCTAAGCCACATTGCAATTGAAATTTTACTCACACCCCGAGTTCAATAAAGTCTGATGAACTTTAAAAACTCTCTTTTGTAGATTGCTGCTCTTTCCTATAGACTTTGTGAAGTTGTAGCTTTATTGAAAATGTCAGATGAGACTCCAGAGGGCATGTAGGTGCAGAGACTCTGCATTGTAGTAGCAGGTACACCCACATCCTTTCTTTTTCAGGTACTTTGATGCTAATAACACAGCGGTAGTACAAGTAGCCCGAGGCGATCGGCTGAATGGACCCTCACAGGGCCCTGAGTAGGCGCACACTAACATATGCAGGGCCAGAACTCAAAGTTAACAGCACTCACATCCCCTCACTGAAACCCCTGCCTTGAAATGGACGCCTTTTGTACAACCAACATATGTGCTATGGTAGGAGTGTCAACAAAACATTCATAGGACGTTCCTTTTCAGATGAAGTGGGAAACCTGCACGAAAGAAAGTTCTAGAGGTCAATCAAAGTTGCAAACTTTTAGGCCAAATGCTAATGTAAGTCTTTCGAATGTGAAAAAGACTGTGTCTGATGCTTGAGTGTGTCTGATGGCTGGTCACGATGTGGGCAGAGGGTGGGTGTCCTTGATGCTAACATTGTTCTTCTGTTTGGAAAACCATGTAATTTGCTCAAACTGTCATTTAGGTTTATTCGCAGGCTTTTTTTTGTGCGTGTGTGTTCGTGCGTTGCGAATGCTTCGCTGAGTTAAGAACCTCTGTGTGATAATTAGTGTTTAGTGCAAACTTCCACTCGAGCGAGGATAAGAGGACACCATGATCATTGTCAGACAATTCATTGGAGAGAACACTTTTGATAATGACTTTGAATTACCTGTGTGCTCTCGCTGTGAGTGGACACTGTGACTTTTGGAAAGCAAGGCCACGTGGAGAAGGTTATTTATTATATACATAGAAATTGATAATAAAAACTTAAATGCATTTTAAAACACTCATTTTGGTAGTTTATAGAACATGCTCGTTTTGAAAATGAAAATTTTTATCCATTTCCCAGAGAATATTGACAATATATTTTGGTTATTACTGTTTTATTAAACATTAATAATCATTAAAATAATAGTGTGGTAATCAAACATCTTTAGGAATAGAAAGATAATACATTTAAATTCAAATTGAAAAAAAAAAACTATTAAATTGTATATTTCTTTATGTTTCTCTAGATTTTTCCTTTTTATTAAAATGTTATTTCATATTTTTCCCAGAGATGGGTTGCAGCTGAAAGGGCATCCGCTGCGTAAAACATTTGCTGGATAAGTTGGCGGTTCCTTCCGCTGTGGCGACCCCAGATTAATAAAGGGACTAAGCCGAAAAGAAACTGAATGATGGATGAATGAATGTTATTTCGTATTTTTCTCTAACATATTAATTCAGGTGTACTCATTTTTGCACTTTGTTATTTTGTTAAATTTGTTCCAGATTTAGCTTTGGCACAGACGTAATGCATGTACACAAATATATTATTGTATATGTATTAAATATTAATATATTCAAAAGTATATAAATTTAAAAGAGAGATTTGTGAAGGGTGTACTCATTTATTAAACCCAATATAATAGCTTGATGTTACCCATTATTTTTTTCTTTTTACAATAATTCACAGTATATAGTATATAAATGTAGTAATATATTGAAAAATATATATATAAATTTAGTACCATTTTCATTCATGCATTGATTCAATTTCCTTCTACTTAGTCTCTGTTTCAGAGGTCGCTTACCGGAATGAACCGCCAGCAATTCCAGCATATGTTTTTTTACGCAGCAGATGCTCTTTCAGCTGCAACCCAGTATTGGGAAACACCCATACACACTCATTTACACACACACACACACTCATACATTATGCAGATAATTTAGTTTATTCAATTCACCTATAGCCTTTGGACTGTGGGGGGTTTGGAAAAAACCTACCCCAACACGGGAGAACATGCAAACTCCACACAGAAATGCCAACTGGCCAAGCTGGGACTTGAACCAGTGACCTTCTTGCTGGGAGACAACAGTGCTAACCACTGAGCCACCATGCCACCCTACCATTTTTAATTCAATTCAATTCAATTCAATTCAATTCAATTCAATTCAATTCAATTCAATTCAGTTCAATAAACTTTATTGTCTATCCCAACTCACACATGGAAGCAAAACATAAAAAAATACATTCACACAGTTAATTTAAGATCCTATTCAAAAGTCAACAATGGCAGTGGGAATAAATGTCTTATTGTACTTTTTTTTTTCTGCTAAAGGGATTTTATACCATCTGCCAGATGGAAGTACTTAAAGGAACCATGTAAAAGATGGGAAGAGTCTTCCACAATAGTGGAAGGTTTTAGATGAACCTGTTCCTGAATGCATGTAATTTTTTAATAATTATTTTTACATGATTCTTTAATTAATACAAAATAAAACAACAACATTTGTTAAAAAATGATCAGGGACTGTGTATGAATACATCTAGACATGCAGATGTACTGCTCAGTAGTAATGACCCATTAACGTTCTCTTGTGTCTCGCCAAGAAAAGAAAAAAACGGCTCAAGTAAATTCCCTGAAATGTTTGGGATCTACAGAAGAGCATCTGGCGTAGGCAGTCTGTTAATAGCACATTTCTTCAGCCCTCTCATGCACCTGCATCATCGCCTTTCAATATGAAAAGGCATCTAAACGCAAAGTGTCTGTGTTGGGATTGAGCTCCACTCATGGTGCTCGTCTCTTGCCTCAACTCTAATAGCTCTGAGCCCTTTATGCTCGAGTGAAATGGGTGTCCACGGGAAGAATGAAAGCAGGCCAAAGATTCCTGTTAAGTGGAGGGCACTTGAAGGCATTTCATAAAGTACACCTTTGTCCGTGTTTTCTTGAAAGTATCAAAATTGCATGCTTTTTGCCAAATGTCTCCTATGAGTCATGGAAGAACTGAATGTCTAACTCCTCATTCTGTTCTTTTTTGCTCACAGTACGATGAGAGGAATGTATTGTTGAAGTGTGCTGTCAAATCAAGTACTTTTGATTCTGAGTGGTCTAACCTGTGGAAGAAATCCATATATGGAGTGAAACTTTTTCAGCATTTCAGTTTTAACATTAACTTGCCTATCATTTATGCTAATCCAGACTCCATGTACTTCTGTACAGCATGAACGTGTTTAGCATTTCATCAGCAAAGCAACAGTATGGTGCACAAGCAGATTTAACACATTTTGAGTCTCATTCATTTAACATTTGTAAATATAGAAGTAAATTCTGAGTAAACTGTCCATAAAATGTACCTTCCCGAAAAAGGTCCAAACACCACCTATTGGGAAATTGTTATGGTTTAAATATACCAATTAAACTGACATAAAAATCTTGATTTGAGGTAAATTGAAGGTAAAATATTTGGCTATTTTTTAAGGGAAGTAGTTGCAAACAACTTATATGGGCTGAATTTAAACAAACAAATTTAATTTAATAATGTTCAACTTAATTTGTTTGTTTAAAATTCAGCTCATATAAATTGTTTGCTACCTTCATTCATTCATTTTCTTTTCGGCTTAGTCCCTTTATTAATCTGGGGTCGCCACAGCGGAATCAACCGCCAACTTATCCAGCATATTTTTTACGCAGCGGATGCCCTTCCAGCCGCAACCCATCTCTGGGAAACATCCATACACACACACATACACACACACATTCACACACTACGGAAAATTTACCTTACCCAATTCACCTGTACCACATGTCTTTGGACTTGTGGGGGAAACCGGAGCACCCAGAGGAAACCCACACAACCACGGGGAGAACATGCAAACTCCACACAGAAATGCCAACTAACGTCTGTGCCAATAGCCTAGTGGTTAGTGCGTCGACACATAGCACCGAGGTGCTTGCGGTGACCTAAGTTCGATTCCCGGCTTGAGGTCCTTTGCCGATCCTTCCCCTATCTCTGCTCCGCACACTTTCCTGTCTGTCAATCTCCACTGTCCTATCAATAAATGTAAAAACCCCTAAAAGTTTATTATAAAAAAAAAAAAGAAATGCCAACTGACCCAGCCGGGGCTAGAACCAGCAACCTTCTTGCTGTGAGGCGAACATGCTACTCACTGCGCCACCATGGTGCCTTGTTTATTTATTTTTTTTTAGTCTGTCCAAACGGAATTTAAGATGATGCTACATCTTCATGAGCATATATGAGCCACCTTTAGTGCCCCTCATAACAATAAACTCTGCCTAAAAATTACTATTTATGTGTCCAGGAATGCAGTGGAACAACCATGCAGTGTTTGTGGTACATGTAATGCAAGTTACATAATAATATTACTTTTCTAAATAATGTGTAAAGTCATGCATTACTTTTCAAAATTAAGTAATAATATTTGAGTTACTATTTTTAAAAAATGTAATGCGAGTTACTTTTTAATTTAGTTGATTCAATTTTAAAAAATAAATTGTTCAACTAAAATAATCACGTTGAATCCAGGCAGAAAGAAAGATGCCAAAGCCTTACTTTTCTGCGATAAAAATATTATCTTTA
Organism: Danio albolineatus; assembly: GCA_903798035.1. Lineage (NCBI taxonomy): Eukaryota > Metazoa > Chordata > Actinopteri > Cypriniformes > Danionidae > Danio > Danio albolineatus. Next base: position 422,868 of record CAIGQQ010004470.1, read on the forward strand.
TTTTGAACACATGCAGGAAAAGGAAAAGAGGATTATCTGAATGAACAGTGATTTTACTTTTTAATAAGACATAAAGTAATAATGTTTCCATGTTCCTCTTTAATGCCAACTGTGGAAACAATTATCAATAAAATGCTGATGATGAACTGCTGTTTGTTTACCTTCAAGCTCTGCTTGACTTGTGTGCACGTGAAGCAGCCGGTGGAGACCCACACACACATATTATGTACATTTCGACTTGTGAAAGTGTTCCTATATGTTTTCATCAAAGTTGTTCACAATACTTATCTATCCACAGAATTTGTAATGTAGTCAAATGTGTAAACATTTAGCTGCGATTAGCACTTCTGCCTTTGGATGTCTCTGGGACAAATCAGCTGCATGAATGCTAAAGCTTATCAGAATTTACCTGTATTTTGGAATGGATGTGTGAACGCACTTTTCCGGAAAAATTCCGAAACGTCCATGCCTGTGTGAACAGGACTTTTTGAATTTACTGGTTGTCATGCCTGGGTTCACTACAGGAAGGCACAAGATCGCAGGATTATCAAAAACATGCAGATTTATTGATAATAACTTACATGGATGAACACAGGAAGAACATGGTGTGAAAACAGACATCAGCTGAGAATACCGGACAATGAAAGACTAACCACAGGGACTTTAAATATAGAGGGGATGATTGGACTGATCACACACAGTGGATGAACACAGGTAAAGGTGATGAACATGATCTAGTGGTGGGAATGGAAACAAAGGAACACATGGTGGAGGTCACATGACGAAAACAAACATACACGGAGGACATGATGTAACAGCATGGAAAGGAGGAGGTGGTCAGGGAGGAGTCACAGGAGGGAGGATGCCCCAGGATGGAGTCGACGGAGGGAGGAGCCATGGAGGAGGAGTGGTCACAGACTCCAGGTAGCCGACCTCGGGAGACGCCACAGTTGGAGGTGGAGCCCAAGGAAGAGACAGAAGGAAGAGGGCGAAGGTGCCGTCAAGGTCCCGGAGGGCCAAGATGGAGCGGATGGCTCACCCAACCGAAGTGACGACACAAGTCCGGATGCCCGTGGTGGAGTGACAGAGGACCTCAGAGGAGCTCAATGGAACTGCCAGGATGGAGGGATGAGGTGCAGCCAGAGGAGAGATAAACTACTGGGGACAAAAAGACTATGAAATTAAAACAAGGTGAAACACGCTGCAACTTTTTCTCTTTTGGTCTGGTATTCACTCAGTTTATGATTGTTTTCACCCCATGTCATTCCTGCATTCTTCCATGTAAGTGTTTGTTAATAAATCTACATATTTGATAATCCTGTGATCCTGTGCCTTCCTTAAGTGAACCCTGCATTACACTGGTAAAGTCGTTACAGAAATTTTCTGCATATTTACCAGCATCGCTGTGTGAAAGGGGCTTTTGTCTCAAATGTTTCTTTTAACATTTCGCTTGACAAAATGATAGATACAAAAGAGACAACACAGTAGGAATACATGCTAAAAAGAATGTTCATTCAACCACGTTGATACAATTTGGTTTTGAATTTGTGTCTTGGCAAATTCAAGCACAGTTAGACATTGCTAGCAAGAGACTTAACTATTATTTATCAGGATTCGCAGCTTTGGCAATTCATGATTCTTTTTTTTTCTAAGCACATCTTAAACGTGACATTTTATTTTCCAGAAAAAGTGCTGTTTCTTAAAGGTTAAAAAATATAAATGTACAGCAGCAGGTTTAAATAATTGAGATGATTTAGGTTTTGAATAAGGACCTCTATATTCCAGCATACCCTCAAGTAATGAACAAGCAAGCCTGTTTGCTTCACAGAGCTGGTTTTGCAATTAAGAAACTGTGAATAAGAAGTTGTTAAATGACAGGTAACTACATAAAGTTCCCATTATGCAACAAAATAATTTCACGGCTCTTATTTTAATGACTAATTATTGACATTATCACAATTTTTCATGTGCCTGTGCAGAAAATTCATATCACTAACCACTATATTAAAAATGCAGAAGGGTTTTCAGACGAGGTTTAAGTATATTTTGAAGTATGAGATGCCAGTTTTCTTCACGCTGAAGCTGCAAATGAATACACAATCATTAAAGTATCGCTGCTAGAAACAATGGGTGTCATTTGTATGGAGCAACGTCCTATGATTGAATCTTGTCAGGTAGCCATCAGTGCTGTCTTCATTACATTTCTTCATGCTTAGATTTTCATTAAAAGTCTGCAATTTAGTGTACTGTGTTTTCAACTTCCCTCATACTTTCTCAATCCTGTCAAAAAGCAATGAAGTTTTACTATTCAAATGTTAGCTAGCTAGTTGTCTGCAACTCTTACACGGTCGCCCACTGAAGCTAAGTAGGGCTGTGCCCGGTCAGTACCTGGAGACCACATGGGAAAGCTAGGTTGCTGCTGGAAGTGTTAGTGAGACCAAACAGGGGTGCTCAACCTGTGGTCTGTGTGGATCCTAATATCCCAGAATAGTGAATCTCTATATAGTATAGCATAGTTTATCTCTATACTGCTCAGTGAGCACTTTTTTTGGAAAAGACATTAACCTGAGGTCTAAATCCCAGGATGTTCTTCAAAAAAGAGTAGGGTTTAACCCTGGCATCCTGGTCCATCATGGCCTTCTAACCATCCCCATATCATAATTGGCTTCATCACTCTGTCTCCTCATCCACCACCAGTGTGCAGCATCCACCTGTATGATGCGACGGCAGCCATATTGCGACAGACCGAACACCACTGGTGATTGGTGGATAGGAGACCCCCCTATTGTGTAAAGCACTTTAAGTGTCTAGAAAAGTGCTATATAAATGTAAGGAATTATTAGTATTACATTCCTTTTTAATTGGAGAACATGGCAACAAATGGAAAAAAGGAATCATGCATATGATTCTAGTGCCGCAGTATATGACATTAGCACCAGTACATATAACACATGCTAATGTGTTATTATTCACTTCAAATAGTATTTATAATAATATTAAAATTTTAATCAGGAAAATGATAGTGTAATCAATGACTTCTGTGTTGGGTATTGGAACTTTAGTTCCACTTCCTCATTACTGTGAAATGTTATATAGATTGACACTGACAAAATTCCCCAAAAACCCTAAGAGTCAACTGGATTATAAATTAGATGCTATCTGTCATCCTACAGCCCCAGTGCAGTTATGAGTTATTTTTTGGTAATATCTCTGTCAGTTGTGCTGAAGCTGTGTTGTCTATAGTGACACTTTTTTTTTCTTCCTTCCCATTTCTGTGGCCTTTTGATGGGAATGAGCAATAAGGACATTGTGGAATTTCTAAATAAATATATTATGTATAATATACATTGAACACCCTGTACTTTTAGGAAAATGACAGTGTGGATAGAGTAAATGGTAAATGGATAAAATAAATATATGTTATTATTAATAGATACAATCAATGCAGGCACACCAGTCAAAATGTTAAGACATTTGTTTCAGTATGTTGATGTACTTTTAGCTGAAATGGAATATTGAGTGGAGAGTGTTATTTATGCATCATTACCTAGTAGCAAACTAATGGTAAGGACATAGTGAGGAATATTGTGGCTGAAGCTGTCAAACTGACATCAACAGAGGACAGCCACTTCAAACATGAAAGCAAAGGATCAGACATTGAATGATGAATATTCCCAAAACACCAACATTGTTGTTTTTCACCTAAAAAACAACAATGTACACTAGCAAAATAAACATAGTAAATTTTGATTTCACACATCTTTATTATTTATTTCACTTTTTATTGTTTAATGCTTTTGAAAGATGGCCTTCTACTTACCAAAGATTAATTTATTTGATCAGAAATATTTAAAATAGCTGTCATACATGTGGATATACATTGAAATGTACTTTATTTGTTTATTTTTTGAATGGAAGTACTGTATAACCATCACAGTATGCACAGAAACATATATAAATATATACAGTATGTTGCACTGTAGAAGCTCTGTCACAAAAACAAATTCCTCACGTGTTATCACACCTGACAGTAAAGCCAGAATCTTTCTGAGTCTGATTTGATATGATACAGTTTTCTTTTAAATAGAAATTTATTTGAGCCTGTCATAAGCAAAAATGTGTTTGATGTGTTTCTGTTTTTTTTCTTCTTTATTTATCTCATGATGAAAGAAAATGTCTGTAATTAATTTGTCATTTATCTAATTTTCTCATCTAACCACAGCTGAGTGTTGTTCATCTGCCGCGAAACGGCAATATGTGTTAGTCTTGTCCAGGGCAAATTGAATTAGCCACCGTAAATGAAGTTTAATTAATATGCTGGTTTTAATGATTGAGCTCTGTGTCCTCTGTATTGTCATTCATCACTCATTTAGACAAAACACCCTTCCCTCTCATGCTTCCAGTCTTTCTCAGCCTTCCAGATCTGGGACTGATTAGAAGACTAAAGTGTGTTTGGACTGTGTTTTCTGCACAGAATGGCTTGGCTTAACTGGATGCATCAAGATTTGCCACACTGCCTTCCAAGAACCTACTTATAAATGGGTCTGGTTTTTAAAAATACATTTTCAGTCAATATTGCTTTTGCAAACTTGCACTCGATATTTGGGATGGATGCCACAAAATTGATAAGATTACATATCTTATTACATATATATATGTGTGTGTGTGTGTGTGTGTGTGTGTGTGTGTATTTATAGTCTATGTATCATTAATGCAATGTAAAACTTTATTAAAAGTTATTTTGTAACAGCCAGGCCAGGTTCTCCCCACTCCCAATCACTCCTAATCACCTGAGTTTTGATTAGCCCCACACCTGCATTTCATCCCCAGCCATTCAAGCCAACTCATAAAACCCACCACCTCTGCTCGCTCAGTGTACGGATGTGTTGACTGACAGAAGGACAAAAGCTCACAGTCAGTTCAATCGAGTATTACTTATGTTCCTTTTTCCCAGTTATCTCCAGTGTTCCTTGTCTCTCTTACTCCTAGTGTGGTTCCCTCCTGGTCTCATCTGGTGTTAATTTCCTGCTCCTTCCATCATCCTGGTTCCATCCATCCTCCGGTCCCTCCATATCACCAGATTCACCAAGCTGCAGTAGACTGTTGTTTGGTTAATCGATGTACTTTTACCATTGCTGTCAATAAATCGTTTAATATTTGCTCAGTTCTGGTCTCTGGCCATCCGCTTCGAATGTTATAACTTGATTGAAAGGGCTTTATCAGTGGCTATCAGCTGATACATATGGGCCAGTAGGGGCCCTGCTGCTCGTAGGCTCAGAAGGCTGTTATCATCCAATCACCTGGTGAATCAGCTATACTAACAGAAAAGACTCAAGATCCAGATCTGTTTTTAAGATGTTAAAAAAAATACAATTAATGGGAAACTCCCACCTCCCATCTATAGTTGACTAACCATGTGAATGGATGATAACAGCCTTCTGAGCCTACCAGTAGGAGCAGAAGCCCCTTACTGGCCCATATCTATCAGCTTATAACCACTAATAATGCCTATTCAGTCGAATGATAAAATTCGAATCGGCTGCTCCGTCCTCCTTCTGTGGCACATTTTTGCTAAAATTGTGCAGAAATCATATAAAAATGTATCTGCTTGCAGCACATCACTTAGCATGTCAGAAAAGCGAGTGATTAAATACATAAATACATCGTTTGACCAACATATACATGAATAATTGGCTCACTTCTGTGATTTGATGCTGTATGAACTGTCCAGGAGTTTGTGTGAACAGAGCACCAGGTAGACACGGGTATGGTTGGTGGGTGTGACTGCAACTCCATCCGTGCATACAAAAACTAATTTTATTTTACGTTCTTCTCCCAAACCACAATGCATGGCAAAGTTGTACTATGTAGTACTTTATGTTCTGCCATTTTAATTACATCCAAATAAATTAAATCTGGAATGCAAAAGCATATGAAAAGTGGAACGGTTACCAAAGTAACCCTCATTCGCCGAGGGGGGGGAACAGAAATGCTATGTGGAAACTTCCACTATGGGGATTTTGTCAGAAATCAATCATCTGAAAGAGTATATAAATGGGCCAATGAAAATGCCAATGAGTTGGTGGCATCAGCAAGCACAGCTGAACCCGATGACAATCAAATCAAAAGGGGTCAGATGGCTCTATTGATTTACCTTTTTTTCGCTGAGGAGCCTGAACAGCTGTCAGCAAAAGGGGCAAACCTTGTGGCGAAGGAACATAGCATTTCCATTCCCCCCCTCGGGGAACGAGGGTAACTTTAGTAACCGTTCCGTTCCCCAGCGGGTGGGGAACTTCAATGCTATGTGGAAACTTCCACTATGGGGAAATCTATAAAAAATGTCACAGTCATTGAACCTTACCACGTTGCTGGTGAGAGGTTAGCCAAGCTCTCCACGTGAGCCCACCATCATCACCAGGGACGCAGTCTTACAACATGCCCCCTGGCCCTTACTTACCTTTACTTACCTGTGAAGATCAAAGGTTTATTTATTTTTTTGGGGAGTCATAAAAGAGGAACCTAGATAACCTCTAGGAATTTTAGAATACGACAGTATGTTGGGAAAGAGTACAGCCCGATAGGAAGGACGCTGCTGAGGCCAACTGCTGCCCAGAATTGGGGAGCCCTGGTGGCAAAGACATATGGCCTAACCCTGGTAAGGGGGAGAACACATAAGAAGATGGTTAGCAGGAAGGGAAGACACGAGCCCACCTAAGGGATTGAACTATACCATGGCTGAGTGAGCATATGGGATTGCCAGAGGGGATCACGCATAGCAGGCACTTATACTCAGAACGCGGGCTGACCAGCGGGCATGCCAACAACGTAAAGGGCCAAGCATCTGACTCCTCCAACGAGTCAGGTAATGGGGGCCTCGGAGGAGCTCTGTAGGGTTCGCCAAGTGGGGAACTCAACTAGACAGAGTGAGAAAAGTGGATGTATCTCTGTGTTAGAGAGAAAGGCGCAGCAAGCGTGTTATAACACCAACCGAATTTCCTAATTCACCGGAGTTACCCAGCACACGTGAGGATATCAGCTTCACTCGAAGATTGTAAAATCTCGCAAATGTATTAGGTGTCGCCCAGTCTGCAGCTCTATAGATATCTGTTAGAGAGGTGCCGCGTGCTAACGCCCAAGAGGAAGCAACACTCCTAGTAGAGTGCGCTCTTATTCCCGGGGGACACGGCTCGCCCTGGCTTTGATAAGCGAGGGAGATGGCATTCACTATCCAGTGAGCCAACCTCTGTTTGGATACAGCACTTCCTTTTTATCCAACTACCATCACAGATAAAGAGCTGCTCAGAGGATCTTAAGCTCTGAGTGCGGTCCACATAAATACGCAAAGCACGAACAGGACACAGCAACGCAAGGGCTGGGTCTCTAAATCTGGTTTACCTGGTCTTTAAACGGTGTGGTAGGAAACTTGGGCCCGAATTCAAGTCACAATTGCAAGGTCACTAACCAAAAATGGCTCCAGGTCCACAACCCTCTTGATCGATGCTAATGCGACCAGCAGAGCTGTTTTCCAGGACAGACATCTCAAGCATACTGAGTCGAGTGGTTTGAACGGATCCCCGCGTAGGCTCATAAGCACCACAGAGAGATCCCAAGAGGGCATGAGAGGGGGCGGGGTGGATGTTATCGCCTCGCGCCTCTGAGAAACCGGATGATGAGGTTATGCTTATGGTTATGCTTTTTCTATGGTTATGCTTTTCTCTAGTGATGGTGTTAACCACCACAGCCGGTAGGTCACCTAAGTCTTCCTCATTCCGTCTATGGACCATACATGAAGTTTCTAGAGATCTGGAAGAGGGTGCCAGGTGGTGCCCTGTCCCTGAGAAAGAAGGCCCTTCCTCAAAGGGATCCACCAGGGGGGGCCGTCGTGAGGAAAGAGAGCTCTGATATCCAGGTCTGGTTGGGCCAGAGAGGTGCAACTAAAAAGACCTGCTCCTCGTCCTCCCTGACCTTACACAGTAGCTGCGCGAGTAAGCTCACTGGGGGGAACGCAAATTTGCACATGCCCCAAGGCCAGCTAAGTGCATCCGTGCTGAGGGAGCCCTCGGTCAGGGAAAAAAACACTGGCAATGGGTGTTCTTGGAGGAAGCGAACAGGTCAACCTTTTCGGCTTCTCCGAAATGCACCCAAACCAGCTGAACAGACTTGGGGTGGAGTCTCCATTCTCCTGTGCGTGGGAGCTGCCGTGAGAGCGCATCAGCTGCACGGTTGAGCTCGCCCGGGATGTGAATGGCACGTAGTGACTTCAGCCATGTGCGACTCCAGAGGAGTAGACAGTGAGCAGGCTGAGACATGCGGCGGGAGCGTATACCCAACCATACTGTTGATATTGACCAGCATGTGTTTCCCCTCTAGCATCGGTAAAAAATGGTGCAGAACGAGTGACATGGCTAACAGCTCTAGGCATTTGATATGCCAATGCAACCATCCACGGACCCGCAGCTGCATGCCCGCAACACTGGAAGCATTCGCCGTGACGATGACATGCCTGGACACTTGTTCTAGAGGCACTACGGCCTGTAGAAAGGAGGGCACTGCGACACAGCGGAGTGATGGTCACTCGGTGTGTGCCCACGTGCCAACCCGAGAAAAGAGATGCTCTGTACGGAGGCAAGCTTACTCTTCTCTCGGTTGACCTGAAACCCTAACAGGTCGAGGTGTCGAAACACCCTGTCTCTGTGCATAATCAATTGATCCCGCAAGATGGTTAAAAATCAACCAATCGTCAAGATAATTGAGTACGCGGATGCCATGGAACCAAAGGGGAGGACTTTGTACTGCCATGTTCGACCCTCAAATGCAAATCGCAGAAACTGGCAATGGCGTGGAAGGATGGAGACATGGAGGTATGCGTCCATCAGATCGATCTCTGCAGACCAATCCTGAGGGCGGACGCACCGGAAGATGTGCTTCTGCGTGGTCATCCTGAACAGCAGCTTGTGCAGACAGCGGTTCAGGCGCGCAGGTCTAGGATTGGCCGTGACCCACTGCTCTTTTTGGGTACGATGAAGTATGGGCTGTAAAACCCATGCCTCATCTTGGCTGGAGGGACCGGCTGGATTGCACCGTTCACCAGGAGGGCAGCAATCTTCTCTAACCAGGCCGGCAGAGCCCGCACAAGTGGCACCATAGGCACAATTGTTGACGCACCAGCAGTGGGGCAGCAAGGAGTGGGAGGGCTCACCCGGGGAGCACTGGGGTCCCGTGGAAGAGCAAGAGGTGTTTACTCTCACCTTCCTCCCAGGGTCCTGCAAGGGGGCTGGGAGCGTGTGAGGAAGGAGGCGCTCCGGCAGCACACTCAGAGCCACTGGCGAGGAGCACCGATCCTGCAAGCTGGAAGGTATGTCATCCCAGACTGGCAGTGTTCGGGCTGTCACATCCGGAAATGGGAGAAAATGCTCTTTTATTGAGAATTTGGTGGCCGCTGACCGCAGGGTCAGCAGCCTGGTGTTGAAAAGCAGCAGCATGGGAGTAGGTCTTGAAGTTGCAGGTGGGCGCCCTTGGCGAGGAACAGCCGATGTGGATGGCTCAGTGGGGGGAGCGGTCTTACATGCCCACCGGTAGATGACCTCTCCCATTACATTCAGCTGCTCCTTCACCTTCAGCAGCCCTGCAGCAGTGTAGGCTCTGGCCCGGCCGAGACGAGGATGACCACGCCAGGAAGAGGTGCCACGCAGACATAAATTGATTGCAATGGCATGCTCAACCTGGTGAATCATCTCGTACCCCCTGGCTGCCCCGCCATCAAGGGTGGTGAGGGTGGAAGCGCACGCAGATCAGGCAGAAAAAGGTGCCCTCCAAGACTGCGTGAGCTCACTGTGCACTTCCAGGAAGAAGGGGATGGGAGGCTTAGAAGGCTTCGCCTTCTTCTTAGCCTCCAGGTAACACCAATTTAGATTGTCCGGCCGCGGGGCTGGGGGATAAACCATCTCCAGACCCACAGCCGAAGCAGCCCATGAAAGCATGGCCACCATATTCGCTTCTAGATCCAAAGCCTCGCTCGTCACCCTGGAGGGAGGGAGAGGGTTTGGATTCTCGTCGGATAATGAAAGCCCACCCTCTGATGCATTGATGGACATCTGGTCCTTGGTGTCATCAAGTGAGAGGGCGACCATCCGGGAGGATGGAGCGCTTCTCTCACTCGAAGCTTGGATGGAGCGCGCTGAGGAGTGGGAGGTCCCTCAGATCTGCCCGAGTGCAAACCGACAAGCGGGGGACGACAGGGGTGAATCGCCCATTTGCAAGAGCGATTTGCGATCTTAGCTGCGCAACAGACATGGCATCGCAATGACGACATGCACTGCCCACGAGCACCGAATTACTGTAACATGCTGGACCCCCAGAAATGCAACACAGTGCTCGTGCCCACCATCCGGGGACAGGGAACCACAACATCCAGAAACGCACGGTCGGAACGACATCTTGAAAAAGACGTGCTGCACGACTGTGTTGCTCTTTTAGGGAAAATGCCCTTATACAAACCGCTCTATAGAAGGACCGGACTCAGACAACGCCAGGCGAGGGAGGGCTCATCTGTGCTCGCTGATGCCGCCAACTCATTGGCATTTCATTGGCCCATTTATATACTCTTTCAGATGATTGGTTTCTGACGAAATCCTCATAGTGGACGTTTCCACAGCGTTGAAGTTCCCCTACTGCTGGGGAATGACATATCTGATTCACACTTTTTATTTTAATCACGTATGCACACTAGTTATGTGCAACCCTTGATGTTACAGTATATGCTGCTCCAGGTTGCATTGTTACAGAGGTAGTTGGTGACAAGATTATCTTTATGTGTACAGTAAATCTATAACTAATTATTTCTGCCCGCTTATTCAGTTTTTGTAAAAAAGAAAAATTTAAACATGTTAAGGTCAATAGATCCTTATTTCAAGTTCGTAGTCCAAGTCATTTGAAGAGATAAATGGTTTGGTTTGCAGCATTCTCTGAAGATATTGTATCCACCTTAATGTGGCTGAACCCAGGTGATTCATTAAACCAACAAGACGAGTAAGTGCTCCCACTGGTGAGGTAAAAGCCTCCCATTTAGTTGAGTTGTAGACCTTGGTTCACTACAGAGACACATTGTATTTCATTCTCTCTAAATGAGTTTCTATAAATTCTAGCCTGACAAATTCAATGATTGAGCGCTCTGCTTGAACCTGTTAATTTGCTCTTTGCTTCTGACCATTTTAAAGCCGTCATTGTTGATTTACAGAAGATTTAAATTGAATGGGGAAATGTATGTAATACACTCCACATTTAAACTCAGATATAATAAAAAAAGTAATGACAGGGTTGGCATTTCAGATTATGCATGTGGTAGACCTTTATCGATATTCAATTATTCAATATATTGTAATAATGGACATGCACAATATTGATATCATGGGCAAAACACTAATAACAATTACTAACATACAATGAATAATTATGTGTTATTTAAACATTTAGAGAGGGCGTCACAGTGGCACAGTGGGTAGCATGATCGCCTCACAGCAAGAAGGTCACTGGTTTGAGCCCTGGCTGGGCCAGTTGGTGTTTCTGTGAGGAGTTCCCATGTTCTCCCTGTGTTTGCATGGATTTTCTCCGGGTGCCAGACACGTGGTACAGGTGAAATGAATAATCTAAATTGGCCATAGTGTATTTGTGTGAATGCAAGAGTGTATGGGTGTTTCCCAGTGTTGTTTGCAGCTGGAAAGGGCATCCGCTGTGTAAAACATATGCTGGATAAGTTGGTGGTTCATTCCACTGTGGCAACCCCTGATTAATAAAGGCACTAAGCTGAAAAGAAAGTGAATAAATGAATGAATATATTTAGAGATGCCTTTTAATAATGTTCAGATTGTTGTATTGGCACTGATACTGACAAGATATGAAACATTTTAAATTTTACTGAAACCAAAGCTTTTGTTCAAACTCAGACTTAGATGGAAAGATGTGCCGTAGCTGGTGGAGTTATTTTACATTGGATTCAGTTTTTAGTCCTTTTATTATACCATATCTAACCTAAGTGAAAAGGTAGCCTTCCAGTCAGCATTAAAATTATATATATATATATATATATATATTGCAGAGCATGACATCAGACAGTAAGGCATTGTGAGATTAGTTTAACATGGTTAAGGGGAAAAAAAGTCAATATATAATAATGCATTTACTATCTTGAACAAAGAATGAACAATACCTGTACAGCATTTATTAATTTTAGTCAATGCCAATTTCAGCATTTCAGCACGAATACATCATTAAAATCCAATGTGGTGCTTGATAAGGTAAGGATAAAGTACATCCAGAAAGTTGTTATTCCAGATTAAAGCTTGACAGGCTTATCACCAGCCCGATGAGAATCCTATCGGGCTGTTGTATAAAACTGAATGGCTTTATTCTGCGAAAACAACTGTCCTGGGTGTACTTTATCCTACTTATAACATGGCTACTTGCCACAAAATATAACAATTAGACACAAAACATAGTGTTCTGAGCCATAATAGTTTAGTAATTCTTTAATTAAAAGCAAAGCTGACAGAAATAAAACTAGCTGGAGAAAGCTTACTCTGACCTGCGTTTTATTCATTCACAATGCGGCACCAAACAGACAATAACTGTAGTGTAACAGACAAGCAGATGGTAATGAATGTGAATGTTGTTTTGTAGATTTGAATGTGTTTACTGATGGTCAAGTTGATTTGAAGTTCCTGGATGAGCCTGCATTATTTAGCAGTTGTTATCGCAGAAAAATACATCTTCGAATATCACGACTGACCAATCAGAATCCAGTATTCCTGACATACATAAATAAAGTTGACTAAATATGGTAATTAATGTGTTGTTAATTGTTTGTTCATTCATTCATTCATTTTCTTTTCGGCTTAGTCCCTTTATTAATCCGGGGTCGCCACAGCGGAATGAACCGCCAACTTATCCAGCATTTGTTTTACGCAGCGGATGCCCTTCCAGCCACAACCCATCTCTGGGAAACACATCCATACATTCTCATTCACACACAAACACTACGGACAATTTAGCTTACCCAATTCACCTTTACCACATGTATTTGGACTGTGGGGGAAACCGGAGCACCCGGAGGAAACCCACAGAACCACGGGGAGAACATGCAAACTGCACACAGAAATGGCAACTGGCCCAGCCGGGGATCGAACCAGCGACCTTCTTGCTGTGAGGCGAACGTGCTACCCACTAGGCCACCATGGCGCCCTAATTGTTTGTTGTAAATATATTAAATACATTAACTAATATTAAATGTGCAGTAGGTGATTTTTTTTTCCTGTTGTGCTGGTTAAAAGTCTCCTCACGTTCCAAAAGAACTGATTAAAGTAAATGATCCAGATGTATTTATATGTATTTTTTTTTTATTCTGGGAAAGACATCAGACTAAAAAAAATGTTCATCCAATTAAAAATTGTTAGGCCGACAAATAACTCAATTACATCAGGTAACTAAAACTGTCTGTCAACAAATTTAAATGTTTATTTCTGCGCAGAAGGGTGACACTATTGCTGAAGTAGTACTTTTAGACAGGTATGTTTTAAAACTGTTTTAGGCACGCAAAGCATACGTAGATTGTGTTCTTTTTTATATGTTCTTTTTTATGTGTTTTTATGTGTTTTTCCCAGCCACTGAAAATGTCCGGCAAAATATTGACTTCACTGAGTACCTTTTACAGCATCAATAAAGTAGTCAGTTAACTAGACCTAGCATTCATTTAGTTGTTCAAGTGTAAAAGGAGATGAAAACAAGAGAGCACTATTGAAAATGAAAAGTCACTCGTTGTCTTGGTAATATAAGTGTAAACGATGGCAGGGTATTTCTATTTTTAGCATTCCTTTTTTTCTGACCTGATTTTTATTTAGTTAAATAATGTACATAAGTAAATAGTGCTCTTCCACCTAACCATCTTAACTGAGGTGAAGTTTGATTTATATTCACTCATTTTTGAACAGTGACAGCCTGTGACACGCTCCCACTGTCTGAAATAGTGTGTAGGTATGATGTCAATACAACATTAGCACTATTTAATTGACTGTGAACAATGTTGTATTCTGTAGTTATTGGCTGATTATATTATTTCACTATTTAGAATTTGCAAACAATATTTTTCTGAAATTATATTATTATGGAAACAGCCCAAATATAAAAAATGTGCAAATATAAAACCAACTTTACCCCAATGCCAGTTTTGGGGAAATATAATTCCTGTATCCGTTGGCATGTCAACAACTTTGCTAGACAGAGTGTGTTTCTTCATAGAGTTTTCTAACTGGTGAATGACATGATCTAGTGTGATATAAGTTTGTCTATCATCATCAGATCATCATCTATTCGGTGCACATTTGTGGTTGCATGAATTAAGGAGGTGTGGCTTTGGATGGCAGGGGAGGGATATCAATTTCTAAGCTATTATGCTAACGTTAGCATTCTGGAAGATCAACTACAGCACCTTTAACTAATTGAATTGTGTTGAAGCTAAAGTGTTATCAAATGTGCTGAAAATTCTTTGAACTTTTTTATAAATGAATTAAATATGCATAAAAATCATTGCACAATCAATGTCATTTGGACATGATAGGAAAAAAATAATGTATGACATGCATGGTCCTGTAATTATTTGGGTCGGATTTGAACACTTAAAAGTTCAGCATTGCACTTTTCTTTTTCTTCAGGCTTGGAAAAGGTTGGCAGGGACTCCACTTATGAGCAAGAGGGGAAGGTGCAATTTGTGATGGATGCGGTGTACGCCATGGCCCACGCGTTGCACCGCATGCATAGGGATCTCTGCTCAGGATATCCAGGCTTATGCCCCCGCATGAGCAACATAGACGGCAAGGAGCTGCTAGGATACATCAGAAATGTCAGCTTTAATGGTGAGAAACATCTACTGTTTTAACACATTTTTCTGCTCCTTGGTTTAATTGAATTGCAAAAGAAAATCTGATTGTTGAATCAATTAGCAAAAATGTAAGTCAACTTTGTGAACAATCAGAAATGTTTGTTGTTTGAAATCGTACAGTGTTTGGTTTTAGAATGTTTTGATTTTAGTGTATAATAATTAGAATCTTTCTTGCTCCTTAAAATGTTAATTAGAGACAATTAAAACAACAATTTTAATGAAGCAGGCTTTTAAAAATGCTTGAACTTGAACCTTGAATTATTTAATTCTTATCTTTTTTAAAAGCTACCTTTTGGTGGAAACAGCTAAGTTTAGGTGCACATTTAATTCTGCAGTCAGTTTTTGGATACAATCCAGGATAGCACCCAGGCATCTCTTTCAGACAGCTTCCTCTTGCGTCCAGTTACTCATGTTGGATGTAGTTTGTCCTTCTTGGTGGAATGATGACATTTCCCTGGATACTGTGGCTCTTGATACATCACAAAACTATTATTTTTCAAATGCTAAAATATTATGAATGACTGTAATGTTAAATAATAATAATAATAATAATAATAATAATAATAATAATAATAATAATAATAATAATAATAATAATGGTTTAATGGGTTGTGATTTAAATATAACTCTAGTTAATATTCGCCTAAAAGTCTAACTTTAAGGCTAGCTTAAACGTGTACAATTAATAAACCATGGTCATAAAGAACTGTTAAGATATAGCACAGGAAACTTTTTTGAATGACATCCTGTATTCATTCTTTCTCAAAGTGATCTACATAACTATTTGCAAAATAATTAATGAACAGAAGTCATTCATTTCCTCATGATTCTCTTACTTTGTTATTTCTCAGTTTTATCGTATTCCATTTCTTTCCTCTCTGTATGAACTCCTCACATCACCTTAATTGGTGCACAACCTCGCATCTCTTTTTAGAAATAGCTTTATGCGGCTAAATTTTGTTGCTTCATGCAGATCATCAAACATTCTTCTGCAAAGGGTTTCACACATATAGGGATTTCTTTTTTCCACATATCTGACACAATGGATTTCAGCCTTTTCTCTTGATTTAACATATTTTTTTAGCTTTTTTTGTTTTTTTTTGAGAAGAGGAATTTATTTAATAATGCAGACATCATGTGTCTTCTTCCTCTACTTTCCTATATAGTTTTGAGTTTTAGTTTGTTACAATGTCAGGCAGATGAAGTGTAAAAAAAATGTTGGGCACGACTTGGTTTTATCCATGTCAACTGATTGAATTGCAAAAAGAATGTAAACATAGGCTCGAAATAAATGTTTGAATCCAGCCTTGAAAGAAAAGAAAATGTTTAATGATTCCCACTATAGATGTATTCCTTTTGATGTGGTTGAGTCAATTGGTCAAACATTTATGGATACTATTTCAAGTACATTTCAGTAACTGAAAATGAATTAATGAGCAGCTTGGCCTGGCCAGTTTAACTCTTCTTTTTGCCATCAGATTCATTTGTGCATTTGATGATGCCATAATATCTTTAGAATAAAACCCATGGCATTTCACAAATCATTTACATGCAGTTTCAACAAACCTTTTTATGCCTTCTAGTCTAAGTTAGTAAAACCAAAAAATATTACATTTAGAGTCAGTTAATATTTAATGTTTTAGTATAAAGATTTAAATTTTGACCATTATAGTACACTTTAAGCAATGAATGTCATTGCAATGTTACAAAAAGAAAAAAAGAAAAGAAAAGTAAAAATATATAACCCGATTAACAGTAAGTTTCCTTAATGTATACAGGGAAATTGATTTTTTGTTGTTGTTGACATCACTATGGTTTGTTTTATTTTCTCTCAACATCTATGCACTTTAGAGTTTTATGTTGCATCTAATGTTGATACATAATGTAATGAGCATACCAGCAGA
Source organism: Danio albolineatus (assembly GCA_903798035.1). Lineage (NCBI taxonomy): Eukaryota > Metazoa > Chordata > Actinopteri > Cypriniformes > Danionidae > Danio > Danio albolineatus. The sequence continues at coordinate 439,701 of CAIGQQ010004470.1, forward strand.
CATCATAAGACATTAATATTAGGTTAGATTTAGGTCGCCATCATCTAAAGACAACACTATTTTAATGTCCCATAACGACGTGAAATTACGTTGAAATTTGTTGATTTTGATGTTGGTAAGTGACCAAAATTCAACGTCAAGCCAACATCTTAAACCAACGTCATATTGATGTCAAATATGATATTTATTTGTCAAGTATTACGGCCAAAATCCGAAGTCTGATAGGTGTCATGGTGGTAACGTCCACACAAGGAGCTGTAACATCATTAGACACTGATATTTTGTTGTTTTTAGGTTGTGTTGCAAAGTAACCAAAATGCAATGTCTGTCTGACATTGGACGCCAGCCTGACATTGGGTTCTAACATCAACCTGATTTTCATTTTCAAGCAAAATGCAAGGTCCTATGACGCTGGGGTACAACATCCATCTGACATTATGTTGATTTCCTGTGCCTGCTGGGTTAATTCAATATATGGCCATCTCATTCTCATCTCATGTGTTTTTTTCTATGTAAGTACAATATGAAGATATTAGTACTTCAAATAATTGGTGTTTAACACTATAAATTATTGGAATACAGCATATTACTGTAAATTTATTCCATTTCTTTTATGGTTTCAATATTTTCATATTTTAACTATACCTTCTAAAAACTAAAAGAAAATAAAAATAAAATAAAATGTCTGAATAACAATATTTCAGGTTATACTATTTAACTTTATTAATGTATTTACTATTTAACTTTATTCATTTTTATTTCAAGTTTTGTTTTAATTATAGCAGTCCATTTCATGCTGATTAATTCAATGAACAATGAGTCATATAATATAAGATTTAACAAAGATATTAGCTAACTATTTAGCGAGTTTTGAATGCATTTTCTTGTCAGTAAACATTATATTTCCTGCCCTCATTAAAACATCAAAAACTTAGAAGACGAAAAATCATAAGAAGGATTTTGATGGAACGACCAATTTGTTCCTCAGTGTAATGAATGCAAAACCATGGCTTAAAGGGTTTACGCTTTTGCACAAACAACTGTGTTAGGGATGGATGTGACCACAAGCGCATGATAGTTTGGCTGTGCTCAATGATGTGACAGTAAATTGTTGATGTTTGTGTTCATTCAAATTCATGAGTCAAATATGATATAATGTGCAATGTTTAATTTGTTTGACAATTGCATTTCCATTGCTGTTTGTGTGTGTGTGTGTGTGTGTGTGTGTGTGTGTGTGTGTGTGTGCGTGTGTGTGTGTTTGTGTGTGTGTGTGTGTGTGTGTGTGTGTGTGTGTGTGTGTTTTGCATTCATTAACATTCAGAAGACTGTTCTTGAATGTATGTATTTGTTCATATATAAGCCATCATATATGTTTAAGATCACATGATGCACATCTGACATTTCTGTTCTGTGCATGGAAAGCTTGATCGAGTCAGTAAGGGATGTTTTTTCCCCCCAGCAAACAGCAAGAGGACAGTTTCTAATCAAGTCAATGATAAAAGCAGCTGATTTAGGGAGTCAAGCATTAAACCCACAACCTATATCCCAGAGCTATGACAGCTACTATCGCCAATAGGCAATTGCCAAGTCAACTGCAATCAGATGCACTTCAGTGGCTTCATACATATGCTTATTTTTAGATGTGTGTTAGGCTTTTGACTGGAGAGCAGAGCTACAAAATGAACATGTCTGTCATGATCACACCAAATACTTTCAGTTATTCTGCTGCACACATTCTTGGATGCTTGGGGTGTTGTGGTCAACATATATAGAAACATAAACCTGTTTTCTTGCTTTTTTTTTCTGATGCATTTTTAAAAGAAAAAATATATTACCAGTTGGGTAAAATAACATATGAATTTCATTATGGGATCTTGATCTCTGCTCTATTGACTTTTGAATTTTAGAAAATTCAAGGCTGCGTGTTTTTTTTTTTAATGACATTTCTTATATTTTGAAAAAAATATATTGTATAAGAAATTATACACAATGAATCCCATAATGTAACAGTAAAAGTACTGGCAGTTTATTATCAGGCTTTGGTACCGTAATTACCAAATCACCGTAAAAATACAACACCATCCCAGACAAAAAGTATTGTAAAAAATGTTATAATAAAACGTTACCGAGTTTTTTTTTTATCCTATGAGAAGACCCTGGTTCTTAATTAATCATGACAGCATGTGCTTTCTGAAGGCTGGGCAGACCTGCCAAGCTGTGATTCATTGACTGGGTGAGATCGTGTTTGCACAGCACAGGTTGTGTGTTTGTTTCCATGGGGTTTGTTGCATGTTTTGCATGTTGCTATTCTGTCAGGCCCGATACAGTAAAGCTGTTTGTTTGCAGCAAGCATTTTTTTCGGGAGAGCTGTACGAGAATTGGAGAATGGCGGACTTTGTCTTTTATCAGTTGAGTTCCTTACAGTCAATGGTTTGCACATGTTTAACATCCTCCAGATTACCGGTTAATGGTTAGAATAGACAGTTCTCCTCATTTATAGTGTTTATATAACAATGATTATCTTTATAATAAAATAACAAATTGTGGTTATGTGTATATGAAATTACAAATGACAAATGTAGGGCATTAAATTACTTACTGTTTATTTCTTTGCATTTTAACTTTGTAATTATAAAATCATGCATCTCCTCACGGTTTGTGTCTCATCATTTTGTGAGCCAACTGTTCACTCCATTCTTTTCCCTTGCACTGCCAGCCATGCCCACTCCCCACTCCCCCTATGCCCGGGGGAGTCTAAAGCCGCAAAGTCTAAAGTGCAGGCCGCAAAATCATTAAGGGTGTATCCGAATACACTTTTGCAATTTTAAGGATGGAAAAATACTGTATGCTCTGCGCCCTAACAGGTCTAACAGGGTTGGACTTATTCTTTTAATGTGTTATGGGTGTGTTTTGAGCACAGCATACATTAAACCAATCAGAGTCTCATCTCCCATTCCCTTTAAGAGTCAGTTGTGTTGCACCATGGTGCATTTGCTACATGGCGGACTTTTTAAGTGAAAAAACTGAACGCTTCACTAGCGAGAAAACAATTAAACAGATCATCTGCAGTGTGAGGATGCAAGCCTCCTCCATTTAGCCTCTTTACTTTCTCTTTACTTTACTTTTACTCTTTACTCTTTAAATTTTTTATGGATAAGAAAACGCACTCCACTGAAGGCATCCATTTGCCTACATATTTAATTTCATTTATTAAGTGCAAAGGTTTGTTTTAAACTATTTCTAAATTCAGTTCTAATTTCCAGCAAATGAATAAATTAACAATTATATATATAAATGAACAGTTATATACAATTACATGTCCTATTCTTATACCCCATATAGTGACGCATATGTCTCCAAAACCCAACAGGTTGACATATCTAAACTTGTTTTAATTAAAACAAATATGCATATAATAGATAAAACTGCTTATAATAACATTATACAAATGCAAATTGTCATGAATAAACTGAAAAAAGCCCCCTAAGATGAGGCATGGAGGCAGTGGTTTTTATATTTATGTAGAAAATAATAATTTTTGTAACATTTTAATCGTTTTTTTTTTTATATGTAAAGTTATTTGTGTATTTATGAACACCCTGTGTATTTTAAGCAATGGGTAAGCGATTGAACCCACATAGGTGCATAACTAACGTGCTCTGCGCTGGACTTTAGACCTGCTTTTAGATGGTCAGTAGCATGGTCTATTTCAGTTCTTCAAAATAGCTACGTGCCAACGATGCTCCTTAACACACTTCTATTTTAGACTAGCATGCCCATGAGTCAACAAAGTGGTGCAAATGGATTTGCTATTTAAACAATGTGGAAAACAAATTGCGGTTGTGCTGGTTTGAAAATAGCAACAAATCTTGCGCCTTATTGCGCCAGGAGTGTGGGGCCCCAAAAGTTGCTCGAGCTAAGATCAAGGTCCATAATGATATTCAAAAGCTTAAATAAATAATAAAAAAATCAACAACATAAATACAAAAAATGGATATTTTTACAGTGTATTTGTTTTTGATTTTTTCATTTTATGAGAACTGAAGCCAGAAGTCCCAATTTTGTAATAAATTACAAATACTTGTACCATACTTGTCTGTCTTTTCATTCATTCATTCATTCATTCATTCATTCATTTTCTTTTCAGCTTAGTCCCTTTATTAATCAGGGATCACCACAGTGGAATGAACCGCCAACTTATTCAGGATATGTTATACACAGTGGATGCCCTTCCAACTGCAACCTATCACTAGGAAACACCCATAGACACTTATTCATGCACATACACTACGGACAATTTAGCTTACCCTTTTTACCTATAGCGCATGTCTTTGGACTGTGGGACCTTATTGCAGTGACAGCACTACCCACTGTACCACTGCGCTGCCCCTGTCTGTCATTTTATTTAAATAATTACAGTGAAATAGCAATCAATGTTCACAAGCTAGTCAGAATCTTAATAGGGAGCGATTGATTACAGTTCTGACCTGGAAAGATTTCACTGTGTTTTCATCTCTGTTATTGATTTTCTCTTAGTTTCTCAATAGCTAAGTGAAAACAGATTATTAAGTAGACAGATAATGGTTGAATAAACCGAGGACAAAGAAAGGACATTGTAGGCCTCTGCTGTGAGCATGTTGGCAACTAAACATCTATATAAACAGCAGGAAAAAATCAATACATAAAGATGAGTTCAATAAACAGGGGATTTTAGATATCTACATCTTTTCTTAATGCATGCCTTATCTCCGCTTTGGAAAAGGGCATCACCACTTCACATCAGACGGCTGAATTAATTGAAGAATTAACCTTTTGACACTCTCTTTTTTTCTGACATGCTTTGCCGTCATACTCTGGCATGAGATCAAAAATATAATCTTTGGCGTGATTCATGTGGCCAGACACAGAGCAGGCATGTTCTTGTGCTGCTTGTGGAGCTCTATTGATTAACCTGCATGTAAGGTCACATGAATACAGACTCTAAGACTTGAGAATTCCTGTGCTCACCTCATTGATTGTCTTGCATTATAAGCAGTGTATGAAACTAGATCTGTTACTGGAAGTCAAGGGATTGAGTTATAAGAGGATAGATGTGATTCTGCTGTATCAGGTCACTGTAAGGGCAGTGGTCTGGAAATTGGTTTCTGTGCTTTGTTTGATTGCTTGGTCCAAACCCAAGTTCGATCATATCATACCCCCAGCCACCCTTGCAGATCTATTTTTAAGGATTACTTTTTGGGTTAAACCACTGTGCTTTTGTATTATAGCTTATTTGTAAGTATACTTTAACTAAAGATGTCTTAAAGTATTAAATGTATATGCATTAGGTGTAAGAAATATAATTTATCATAGTTTTTATTTACCAATTAATAAATGTACCAGTTTAATTTAGATTTTAATTTAGTGCAGATATTGTCTAGAGCTGAGGTATATGACTGAATGGTTTCACTATATGGATCTCAAGTAACATTTTAATGTCTAAGCAACTTGAAAAGAAGAACCTTCCTTCCTCCCTTCTTTATTGCTTGTATGTATACATGCAATCTGGAAAAGATAAATGTAAAAATATGGGCTCAGAAGACCACCATGGTGAGTAATTAATGACTTTCATTAAATGATTTTCATTTAGGTGACTTTTACATATCTGCAAGACCCATTCAAAGTGCAAAGTGCAACTGTGTTCGCGTGGGTTTCCTCCGGGTACTCTGGTTTCCCCCACAGTCCAAAAATATGTAAAACAAATGCTGGATAAGTTGGTGGTTCATTCCACTGTGGCGACCACGGATTAATAAAGGGACTAAGTGGAAATATAATATAATAATATAATATAATATATTATAATATAATATAATATAATATAATATAATATAATATAATATAATATAATAGAATATAAGGCGCCACGGTGGCATAGTGAGTAGCACATTCGCCTCACAGCAAGAAGGTCGCTGGTTCGAGCCCCGGCTGGGTCAGTTGGCATTTCTGTGTGGAGTCCGGGTGCTCCGGTTTCCCCCACAAGTTCAAAGACATGTGGTACAGGTGAATTGGATAGGCTAAAATTGTCCGTAGTGTATGAGTGTGAATGTGTGTGTATGGATGCTTCCCAGAGATGGGTTGCGGCTGGAAGGGCATCTGCTGCGTAAAAAACATGCTGGTTAAGTTGGCGGTTGATTCCGCTGTGGCGACCCCGGATTAATAAAGGGACTAAGCCGACAAGAAAATGAATAAATTAATAATATAATATAATAATGTCAAAGTCTTAATTATTAGAGCCACGCATTTCAGTACCTAGTTAAAAGTAGGCTCCTTTTAAACCATTACATCTAAGTTAATTTCATGTGAAGGAAACACCTTCAACAACCTCACAGACTCGAGGGAGATTCATACTAATAGCTTTTTGATGAAGCTCATGCTCAAGTAGTGTGTTTGCCAGCTCTCTTGCGAGAAGTGCTAACCTAATCAACAGAAGTTGTATAGTAAAGGCGCTCATGCCGATGAAACACAGCCTGAATAAATGGTAAATAAGACAGCTTTTGCTCTAAGGAGGGCGTTCAGTCATGTAGAGAGCATACAAGATCATCTCTGTGGGGTGCATCTTTACAATCCCAGCCACCAGGCGTGGACTGCAGCCAACTCTGTACCACATCACTAAGAACTTGCTGCCAGTAACATTGAGTTTTTTGTTTTAACAAAAGTGAAGTGTTTTCAACTATAGTTGATTCATTCAATTGGATTAGAGTGTTTTATATGTTTTATGAGTATTAAGGAGAGGTTTATGATAATATGAAATACAGAGAGACTGAAATGAAATACATGAGAGTATACATGAGAGTATACATGAGAGAGTATACGCATCAACCTGCTTTCTGTCAGCTTATTATGCATACTTTACTGTAATGTGTTCTCATATTGAATTAATCTCACTTTTCTTTTTCATTTATAGTTCATAAACGACAGCTAATTTAACTTACACTTAAGTAAAACGTACATAAATGATGTTAACTACATTTTTAATTTGCAGGGTGTGAAGTGGAACAATTTTAAAAATACTTTTAGAATGGCTGTTTTTTTACTCATACTTTTGAGTATTATTTAGACCAGATACTTTTATTCTATTAGCAGTTGTTTTAGAAAATAAATGGTATAAAATAGTGTTTAATTTATAACTTTCTAACTAATCTTTAGCTACTACATTTTGTCAAAATATTAAGGTTATTCGGGTAGTTTTACAGCAATATTTCCTTTGCATTTTATTCAACACTGACAGCTTTCCAACCCACCCCCCTCAACTGTTTGGGTTGACTTAAGACATTACACTGTTCAGAATACCTGTCATGACATTTATTTTGACACAGTTCAGCATATATTTGCAAACAGGGCTGTTTTGCCAATTTGTCCCACCTTGTCAGATTCTTCCTCCAAATAGTAGGTACCACATCCTGATGATGAAATATGCTACCATCAGACTGTGCTACCAGTGTAAATTTGAGTGTGGAAAGTTGTGATGTGAGGCAGTAATATCCCCCTAACCTACCCCAATCCCTAACCCCAACTTTAGCGTAATCTGATGGGGATAAATATCAGGGCACTGGCACACTCAACAGCCTGTCATCTGGAGCACTGCCCTTCAAGGCCTTTTTGTTTAAAAAGTTAAGTTACGTTTTTGTTACTGAAGTTAAAATTATTTGGCCTCCTGTGAAATTTGAATTATTTAAAAAAAATATTTCCTAAGTGATGTTTAACATAGAGAGTCTTTTTTAAACATAATAGTTTTGATAACGAATTTTTCAGAACACTTTATATTGTTTTTGCCATAATCACAATAAATCACTCTCCATTGTTTTTTTGCTAAGGGAATCTGCCCTATTTCTGATTTATAACAAAGCACAGATCAATACCTAAAGCTGCTACAGTATGTAACAAGGCGTAAAGTAAACAATGAAAGCAAAAAAAGTTTTTAAAAGCTGTGGACTATTGTGTCTGAAACAAAAGTAGAGTAGCAAGTAGAGAGCATGTCATCTTAGAAAACTGATGATATGCCCGCTGCAGAGACATGGATTCGGCTACACGAAACATTTATTATTTTTAACCATGTCAAAGGATTACTTTTTATTGCATGACACCCTATTTGAGATGAGGAGATATATAGAAACTATAATGTATTTTTCTATGACAATGTTCCACTCCAGCTTACTTTTTACGATGATCCAACAATAATGTGAAAAAACTTCAATATTGACTATTTTATAGTAGCTTTTTTATATAAAGCAATGTTGAGACAACACAAGCTGTTGGCAGTAGCTACAGCACTTGCGAACATTAACGCTACAGAATATCTGCTTAAGAAGTTGCATACTCCCATAATAGTACACTATAAAAAAGATATGACAGTTTTTTTCCATCTGCTTAAACATAAAATATTTTTATGTTACATGATTTCTAAAACATCACTCAAACTCACTCAAAATGCAAAACTACACAGCAAATTTCCAAAACCAGAAGCTATTTCTTAGCCCTGAACTTTTTTAATTGCATAAAACCCTTTTTTCAAAACACTACAAACAATTCTCTACCTAAAACACAATCTAACAGTAAGCTACTTGCTTTTCTTTTTCAAACACAACCAATGAAAATGCTTTTTCAAATGTAGAAACACTTATTTCTTAACTGATCACTAACCAATCACTGCTTTAATCTAGTACAGGCAAAGGTAATTGGACACCAGGCTGTTCTGGTCCAAAAAAAAAAAAAAAAAATGGTTTGCCACTCATCCACAATTTGTAGTTTTGTACCTACCCCATGTTCATCTTTTCTAAATTCTAAATTCCTCTAAAAAACTATAAAAAGTTAAGTTAAACAAAGTTAAAAAGTTAAACATAATATTGACATGTAGATATAAGCCTATAAAGAGCGAAGAGCTTTAGATTTAGAACAACAGTGTTTACATGCTATATCTAAACATTTACTATTATGAAAGAAGTGTTTATAATTTGATTCTGACATTCTGACTCGTGTTTAAGGCATTTTCAATGCAGTGTTATATTTTGAAGCAGATGTTTTGCATTTTGTGAGTGCAGTTTTAAGAATTCTGTGTAGAGTTTTGAGGTGAAAACGGTTTAGAAAACGTGTGTAAGCAGTTGGAAAAAACTGTAATTAACAGTTTATGTATTTTTTGATTTACAAATGTTTTTTTTGTTCATTTACAGTTATGAATTACTGTACATTACGGGGCCTTGATCTCTGCTCTGTCGACTTTTATAGTTGAAAATTCAACTCTACAGTTTAACAAAGTGACCTTTATTGACATTTTTATAGTTTGAAATTATATGGTGTATAAGAAATAATATAGAGAAATAAAACAGAGAAATAATATAGAGAAATAAATCTGTAAAATAACAGAAAATTTATTGGCAGCTTATTACAAGATTTTTGTAGTGAATTATACAGCCCCAACCCAGAAAATGTATCACTTTAAGCTATTAAAAATAAAATAAAAGTCACTCTTTACATCTGTTTAAGTATGAAATTTGTTGTAAGAAAGATCAAGGTGCCATATTGCAATTCAAAAGCATAGATAAAAGAGGGAAAAAAATTCAATAAAAACAAGACGCTCAAAATACAGAAAACTGATAATTTACGTATATATAT
>CAIGQQ010004470.1:456529-468157 GCA_903798035.1 Danio albolineatus
GTGTGTGTGTGTGTGTGTGTGTGTGTGTGTGTGTGTGTGTGTGTGTGATTGTGTGTGTAGAATGTGTGATGCTCTCAGTGAGTAATCTGATAATTTAGTTGATCAAATGTGTGTGGTAGCAGCAAGCAGCATTTCCCGTGGAATCCTCCAGACCCACTCCATGGCTGACTGTGTGCAGGTGTTTTAATAATGCATGATTTCCCATCTCATGAGACGCTCATTTGATACAAACTCTCCCTCCTCACTATCTGCTCTGTATGCCACTGAAATTGCTCATCTGAGACGACTCCTGTAGGCCAGAGAAACCTCACCAGGGCTTCATAATGATGGAATGATTTTGTATAATAATAGATAACAAACGATGCAGATCTTCTCATGCTTTGTTAGCAGTTTAGTGAATTGTTTTGCTCAGAATGTGACCTGATTTCTTTTTCAGCTTGCACTGTTTGTAATTTATTCATATTTGTTGGTTGAATGGATCTAAAGCATTATGCGTATTTTGTTTACACAGGGATCCTGATGTTTTTTATGTCTCAAGAAATGTCTGCTGTTGCTTACTGAATCATTTTAGCCACAAGAGACTATGTAACTGAAGGCTTCTGATTCAGCATTGCACAGATATAACAATTAAAATTGTGCTTTATTTTTTGGACAGGGAGCGCCAAGACCCTTGTGGTGTTTAATGAAAACGGAGATGCTCCTGGACGCTATGACATATACCAGTATCAGATAACAAACAAGTCGACTGAGTACAGAATCATTGGCCACTGGACAGATCAGCTGCATTTAAATGTAAGGAGTCAATCTAGATTCCTTTAATATGTACCTTAATATGCGTTTCATAGAGGGTATCTATTAAATAGTTATTTACTTTGATAATGATGATTATAGTGTAGATGGCATAATGATTATGGCAATTAAACTGTAAGCTTAGTGGTGCTGAATTAACAACCATAATTCAGAAGCGATTTAAACAAATTATGTTGGTGCTAGAGTTACATACCATTCTAAAGTTTGTGGTCAGTGTGAAGAAAGAAAGAAAGAAAGAGAGAAAGAAAGAAAGAAAGAAAGAAAGAAAGAAAGAAAGAAAGAAAGAATTAGATTACTTTTCAAATTTCTGAGGAATTATGTGACACTAATCTGGTAATCGTTTGCCAAATTGCATATTATCTTTTTTATAACACTTTTAAAATGCATTGATTTTGTCAGATTTTATTTGTTCACACTTAATTTTTGGTAGTCCACTTTGTACATGGTTCTAACTATATAGTAACTTTGCAACCACTCTTTTAGGTTAACCGGTAAGGTTGGGCATACATTTAGATAAGAGTTTCTAAAATAAGTTCACATGGTTGCACAGTTACACATTCATTAATAAGTCTGTTTGGGGTAGCAGTGTTAGCAGTGTTTTTTTTTTGTTTTTTTTTTAATGAAGACTGTTAGTTGCAGTATAGTTGCAAAATTAATTACAGTTAGTATTATGTCTACAGTGGACTATCAAAATCATATTTCTTATGCAATTAATTTATTCTGTAGAATAGCTGTTAAAAATGTAAATGCTATTCTGAAAATTGTAATTTCATAATTTAATTTCAGATGAATGCCATGCAATGGGCAAGTGGTGATGATATCATGCCCACATCTGTATGCAGCCTTCCATGTCAGATGGGTGAGCGGAAGAAGATTGTGAAAGGTGTGCCCTGCTGTTGGCACTGTGAGCGCTGTGAAGGCTACCATTATCAGGCCAGTGAGTTCACATGCCAGCTTTGCCCGTACGAGCTACGGCCAGACCAAAATCGCACAGGCTGCCAGCCAATACCAATCATTAAGCTGGAGTGGCACTCACCCTGGGCTGTGGTACCCGTCTTCATTGCCATCCTGGGAATCCTCGCCACCACCTTTGTGGTGGTGACCTTTGTCCGTTATAATGACACCCCAATTGTCCGGGCCTCTGGCAGGGAAATGAGCTATGTGCTACTAACAGGAATTTTCTTATGTTATGTTATCACATTCCCAATGATAGGAGCACCAGGAGTGGCAGTATGCTCGTTCCGGAGGATCTTTCTCGGTCTCGGTATGTGTTTTAGTTATGCTGCCCTGCTTACCAAGACCAACCGCATCCATCGGATCTTTGAGCAGGGCAAGTGCTCAGTCGCTGCACCGCGGTTCATCAGCCCTGCTTCCCAACTTGTCATCACCTTCAGCCTCATTTCAGTTCAGTTAATGGGGGTTTTTGTGTGGTTTGTGGTGGACCCGCCACACACTGTTGTGGATTATGGTGAACAGCGCACACAGGACCCTAAAAATGCCCGTGGTGTCCTCAAGTGTGATATCTCGGACCTTTCACTTATCTGCTCATTGGGCTATAGCATCCTTTTGATGGTCACATGCACTGTTTATGCAATCAAGACAAGAGGAGTTCCGGAGACCTTTAATGAGGCTAAGCCTATTGGATTTACCATGTATACAACCTGCATCATCTGGCTGGCATTCATACCCATTTTCTTTGGGACTGCACAATCTGAAGAACGGGTGAGTCTCTGATATACATATACATATACATGTATATATATAGACATATACATATACATATACATATGCATACATATACATATACATACCCCGAATCAGAAAAAGTGTGGAGAGTATGGAAAATGGCAATAAAAAGCAGAAAGTAGTCATTTTGAAAATTACTTTGACGTGTATTTCATTGCAGACAATAGGAACACAAATTGTTTCATGTTACGTCTGGCCAACTCTGTTTTGTTTGTAAATATGCATCCTTTCCTGTAATTCAGACCTGCAACAAATTCCAAAAAAGTTGAGACAATGTTGTGTATATTAGTTGAGACAAAATGAGCCATTTAGGCCTAGTTATGCAGTTAATTGGTTAAATAACAATGTGATTTGAAATGGGTGATGTCAACAGGTGATTGTAATTATAATTTGGTAAAAAAGCAGCATTCAAGAATGGGGGTCTAGTCCTTTTTGAGCAAAGTCGGGCCAAGAATTGCCGGTTTGCTAACAAATACATGACAAAATGATTGAAATGTTTTAAAACAACTTTCCTCAAAGAAAGATAGGAAGACATTTGATATTTCACCTTCAACTGTACATGACATAATTAAAAGATTCAAGGAATCTGGGGGAATTTCAGTGCATAAGGGACAAGGGCACATGCCTAAGCTGAACAACCATGATCTCTGATGCCTCAGGCACCACTGCATCAAAAATCATCATTCATCTATGAGCAATATCACCATATGGCCTCAGAACTACGTTGGCAAACCTTGGTCAAGTACCACAATGCGTAGTTACATCCACAAATGCCAGTGAAAACTGTACTGTGCCAAAAGGAAGGCATCTGGGATAGACCATCACACAGTGGAAACAAATACTGTCGTCAGATGAATCAGTATTTCAGTTTTTTTTTTTCGGACAAAATAAGAAAAGGATCATCCAGACTGTTACCAGCAACAAGTCCAAAAGCTATGGTCTGTCATGGGATAGGGTTTTGTCAGAGTCATTTGCAAAGGTACTGTAACTTGCACTTGATGTGATGGCAGTTTCATTGCTTTTTGATAGGGATCCAGATCTGATCATGTGATCAGAAATCGAGCCCGATCACACAGTTTCAGACTCGATCTTACCTCCAGATCAGGATTTGCATATATACAGTTGATGTAAGAATTATTAGCCCCCCTTTGATTTTTTTTCCTAAATGATATTTAACAGTGTATTTAAAAGTGCAAGGATGTTTTTACAGTGTGTCTGATAATATTTTTTCTTCTGAAGAAAGTCTTATTTGTTTTATTTCTGTTAGGATAAAAGCAGTTTTAATTTTTTAAACAACATTTTAAGGTCAAAATTATTAGCCCTTTTAAGCATTTTTTTAAATTGTCGACAGAACAAACCATCATTGTACATTAACTTGCCCAATTACCCTAATCTGCATAGTTAACCTAATTAACCTAGTTAAGCCTTTAAATGTCACTTTAAGTGTCTTGAAAAATATCTAGTAAAATATTATTTACTGTCATCATGGCAAAGATAAAATTAATCAGTTATTAGAAATGAGTTATTAAAACTATCATGTTTGGAAATGTGGTGAATAAATCTTCTCTCAGTAAACAGAAATTGGGGAAAAAATATACAGGGGGCTAATAATTCTGACTTTAACTGTATGTAAATATATGTATTCTCATTATTTTTGAACACATCTATAGCTATGCGGTGGCACGGAGTTAGACCTCTTTCTTGAATTTACACAGAAACAGCAATGCGTGCGGTATGATTTCACTTTGTTGTGAAGACGCTATTGGTTAAATGATGGCAAAGTAGAACGCGGAAGCAGCTTGAAGCAGAAAGCACGAGTATGTCTATGCTCTGGATGTATTATAAAGTTGATGACGACAACATTGCCATGGCAAATGGTGGGATATGTAAACCTGGGATTGCAAGAAGTGGAAAGGAAAACGTTAAATTTACAGTAACACAACAAACCTGATAAGGCACAAAAACAAACACGCAACACAACTCAGCAAGTTTCATTTTAAAATCATACATTTTCTTCTGTAAAACTTACTACTGTGATGACAGTAAGAGTTAGAAATACAGTTCCTAAAAGCACATTACTGGCTTTGCAAACACTGTGGCACTTTTTATTTATTTATTTATTTATTTTTGTTTACATGCCTGCCGGGTATTTTAATTTGAGGTTATATTTGTTTTTATATTAGATTTTTTTTATATATTTACTGTTGCTCTAAAGTCCAAAAGTGAATTATTTATGTGACTTCTTACTTGATTGTTCAAGCTACCTCACAGAAGTGCTCTGTTTGTTAACAGAGTTGTTGAATATTAAAATAAGCTGAATTAATAAAAAATAAGGAACATTCTGGATCTGTTTCTTTTATGTATTATAGAAGTATCAGATCGGGTTTCGGTATCGGTAGATAGTCAAAATCAATGGACTCAGACTCGAAGGCAAAAAAACCTGATCGGGACATCCCTAATTTTTGAGCACAATACGCTGCCTTCTATTCCAGGAGACTCCATGTCTATTTCTACAAGACAATGCAAAACCGCATTCTGCACACATTAAAAAGTCCTAGCTGTGGAGGAAGTGAATTCAGGTACTTGACTTCCTGACTTAAATCCCAACCTATCTCCAATAAAGAAAGTGTGAGGCATTTTCAATTGCAAGATGCAACAATGAAGACCTTGTTTACAGGAAAAATGGGACAAAATTACACCTGAAACACATCAACAATTGGTGTTTTCAGTCCCTAATCACCTTTTTTATGTGTTTTAAAAAAAGGAATGGCGACATTACAAAGTGATAAATGCTTTACTACTTCAACTTTTAATAACGTGCTGATGTATTGTCTGCAATGAAATACAAGTCAAAGTAAATTTAGAAATTGCTTCTTTCTTTTTTATTTACATTTTCCATACTGTCCTAACAATTTCTGATTTGGGGTTGTAGATAGATAGATAGATAGATAGATAGATAGATAGATAGATAGATAGATAGATATATAGATAGATAGATAGATAGATAGATAGATAGATAGATAGATAGATAGATAGATAGATAGATAGATAGATAGATAGATAGATAGATAGATATGCATATACATAATACATAATACATATACATATGGGTTGTTGATGTGACATTGAATTACATTATGTGTCATTAGTATTTTCAACATTTAAATTGCTGTAAATTGTTAAACATTCATTTGGCTTCCATTTACTTCTTGTTATAAAAACTGCCTTTTTCAGCATAGTATTAAGACTGTCCTAGTTTAATAAATTACATCTCTTATAATATGTTTATAATATATTCTTAATATGGGTAGCGCAATCGCCTCACAGCAAGAAGGTTGCTGGTTCGAGCCTCGGCTGGGCCAGTTGGCATTTCTGTGTGGAGTTTGCATGTTCTCCCTGTGTTTGCGTGAGTTTCCTCCAGTTTCGCCCACAAGTCCAAAGACATGTGGTACAGGTGAATTGAATAAGCTAAATTGTCCATAGTGTATGTGAGTGAGTGAGTGAGTAAGTGAGTGAGTGAGTGCAAGAGTGTATGTGTGTTTTCCGGCTGGAGGGGCATCCGCTGCATAAAAAACGTGCTGGATAAGTTGGTTCAGTCCGCTGTGGTGACCCCTGGTTAATGAAGGGACTAAGCCGAAAAGAAAATGAATGAATGAATGAATGAATGAATGAATGAATGAATGAATCTTAATATAATGTGTTCATAAAAACCATGTCTCCATGTCTTCACATATTTAACTTTTTTGAAACAACTACATTTTTTTTTTTTATTTAGTGTGACACTTCATCAACTGAAAATGTCCAACAAGTCATGGGAAAAAAAATATTACTCATAATTACATATTGGATTAAAATAAATAGCACAATATTAAAATAAGTGTCCAGCAATGAGGACACATTTTTGTTTTTATCTTTTCATTTTTATTTATTTTTTGTTACGTCAAACCATAGTACTTATTTAAGGTACAATTCAGTATAAATGTAAAAATAATAGTGATAAAAAACTGTAAAAGTTACATTAAAACTTGATGACATTAGTGACCCTTAGATTTTCCTAAACATCAGAGTTAAAAAAAACATAAATATAAAAAATTGTCCTTAAAGGGCACCTGTTTTAAAAAATGTACTTTTTAAGCTGTTTGGACAGACATATGTGTAGGTATAGTGTATATACCGTCATATTGGGGTGATATAAACACACCCAGTCCTTTTTTTGTCAATTTAACAGCATAAAAACGGTGGACCAATTGGAGCGGTTTTGAGACTGACCGCAACTTGACGTAGGAGTGTGGTCCCCCCACCCACCAAATTGATTGACAGCTGCATATTAACATTTCTCCGTAGTTACGCGTATAATCATATCATGACGCATCAATTTCGTTTTGCTGACGTTAAATCAGGTTTATTTTGTACTTTAACATAACAGATATCCATACAGCAGTGGATATTAACCTGTATCCTGTCACATTTGCTTGCAAAAAGAGTGCAAAGCTCAACGCGCGTGCTGTGTGTGTGTGTGTGCGTGTGTAAACAAACACGCATCAGATGACATGGAAGCCACAACACAGACACACGTGACAACAATAAACATGAAAAGACAGAACTCATGCACTTGACAACCGCGACACATATACAGTAAAAGTAATTTTGAATAGTTACAGGTTCAATTTCAAATGACTAATTCAAGTCTGTGTGTGGGCTCTCAAGTAATTTTTTCACACACTGATTGCAATCGGTTGTTTACGTAATGTATGCAATTACATGTACTGTAGCTTCAATGCTAAGTAATGCAGTTGTTGATTTCAATCATATCACATTCATTTCTGTTCAGTGGAGACATTAGGTTATATTAAAACTGCATATGAGTCATCTCTCGATCAGTGCAGATACATCTGTGTGCTGTGCGGTATATTAATATATACTGTCAGTGTCCACTGTCATTACCTATTTTTGCACGGTTCTCTCATTATTGTGGCAACATGATGAAATGAACAAATGAGGATTGTTAATATCATCAATGGCAGCTACATCAGTATACTGTCCGAGTTAATCTTTATGGTCTTGGAGTCAAAAACACAAGGTCTTGGAGTCAAGAGCACTCATCTAAAAAATTCTTATTATTACATAGTTGGAGAAAACATGACCTGAAGAAATAGTACTGCTGTTAATAAGCCATAAAAATAGCATGCTGCCTCTGTTGATCCAGGCCAGTGTGGGTCTTACAGTGTTGATGACTTCAGTGGTGGTCTGCAGACTAAGCAGTACTCTTGTTCTTTTATGCACCAGGATGTATTTCTGTCCAGTGCTCATTAGTGCCTCAGAGAGAAGTCAGGATTAAAACACAGCATGTTCTCTGCATGCCTAATGCCTGTGGAATGTTTTGGAAAGATTTACTGTCATATGCTTATGTCAAGTGTTATGTTATAGGACAGTTTGCGCAAAAGCTGAGGTCTAAGAGAAATGCTCGTTAAGAATTCATCTCAAAGAGCTCAGCACTATTTTGTCAAGTAATAGCTAGCGATGTAGTTGAAGTTGTACTGTTACAATTTACAATAACAGTACACGATTAATGATGTACTAATATGTAAATGAAACATTACTTCATTGTGAACTCATGATGAGTTAAGGCATGCACTAATCATGACCTAACTAACTACAATATGAGCCACATCACAGTTTTAGCTGAATACCTGCACTCATGACCTGTATGCATCTTTAGATCATCACTTTACTTGGAGGGGGACTTTATCATCTACTCATTCTTAACTAGTGAACTCCTGTGTCCCTCATGTTGTTTTGAACCTTTATCAGTTTCTTCTGTTGAACTCAAAAGACATTTTAAAAATGCTGATTGCTGGGACCCATTGACTTCCACAAAGACTGACCATCAATTGGTCCTATCTGTCACAACTCTAGAAGGAGTTCTTAAATGCAGAATGAGTGGTTTTTATTGACAGATAGGGTGAGAATAGACAACAGTTTCACAAGGTGATGATAGAAGGTAGTGCTGGATGACAGCCACTGATGGCAACAGCCTGGCAGGCGTAGCTCGGAGAGACCAGACCAGGCAGGAGGTGATGGAGGTCTTGGAAGGGCCACAGCAGAGCACTGTCTAGAGATAGTTAAGGTCTCTGAACTGATCTCAGGCATGCAGCGGGCAGGACAGGATCAGAAAACAAAGAGACTTGACACTAGACAAACACACAACTGTTTAACTTTAGGAAGTTCTGGCACATGCAACTGTTAAATTCAGCAATGCATTGGCAGAGGCTGTCAATGTGGATACAGTCATTAGGCAATAAGGCTTAGTAGATCTGAGTGTCATCGGCATAGCTGTGGAAAAGGATTTGATTCTTTATGATTATTTGGCTCAATGGGAGCTTATAAACCAATATTATAATGTTATTTGGCTCAATGGGAGCAAGTAATACAATATGCAATACTGAGTTTCAGTTTCAAAGCATTATAAACACTTTTTTAACAGAAACACAATTCATATTTGAGCTCAACTCAGTTCCTTTACAGAGTGCATCTTAATGTAGGTTGATGTAGGTTGGACGTCTTTTGTCTTCTGAACTGGACAATGTGCTGGAAAGTTCCATAATGTGAACCTTTCATTCCACCACATCCCATTTGTGCTCTTTTGAACTTAGATCTGCTTATCCCGTTGGTTCTCTACTGATGACTGGTGACTTGGAAGTCATATGAGTGTAATTAACTGAAACAAACAAACAAATAAATAAATAAATAAATAAGGCGCCACGGTGTCGTAGTGAGTAGCACGTTCACCTCACAGCAAGAAGGTAGCTGGTTCGAGCCTCGGCTGGGTCAATTGGCATTTCTGTGTGGAGTTTGCATGTTCTCCCCGTGGTTGTCCGTAGTGTATGAGTGTGAATGAGTGTGTATGGATGTTTCCCAGAGATGGGTTGCAGCTGTAGGGGCATCCACTGCGTGAAACAAATGCTGGATAAGTTGGCGGTTCATTCCGCTGTGGCAACTCCGGATTAATAAAGGGACTAAGCCGAAAAGAAAATGAACGAATGAATAAATGAATGAATGAATAAATAAATGAATGAATAAATAAATAAATAAATAAGTATGCTAAAAATGGTGCAGTCACAGTGCATTATGCTTTTGGATATAGCCATTCTATTTTCAGCCATAGTCCATCTACTTTAAGACATTTAGAATTTGTCTTGTGCAATACTTGGTTGTGACAATTGCAAGTCAGACCAGTTGCTAGTGCCGTTCCACCCAGTCAAACCAGTCCAGCCATTCTCTTTTGTCTATTGACCTTCAGAACTGCCTCTCACTGGATACTTTCTCTTTTTTAACAATACTCTGTAGGCTCTAAAAAAGTTTGAAAAATCAAAAAGATTAGCATTATTATTATTATATCCGGAAACGTTCTTCTAACTTCAACCACCAACCACATTCAAAATCATTTAGGTCACCTTTTTCCACCCTTCTGAAATTTCGTTTGAAATTTAGCAGACCACATCAATACCTAAGTAACCTCAGACTTTTAGTCATCTGCAATTCTGACAACAATGGTGAGTGGAACCATTCTAAAAGCCCATTTTGCAAGTTACACACCTGTGAGTGAGCCTGACATACTATTGAATCCAGCTGTGCATGCAGCACAGAATTAGCTCATGGAGCGATTCATTGTTGTAATTAGCAAAGGGGATTTTAGGCACATTGACAATGATTGAGTTGCCATTTTCTCACTTACAATGTTCCTGGCATATGACATGCCTGAGGTTCATAACAATAGATTATCCCCTCGGATAGTTTCCCTTGCAGACAAAATACCTGCCAATCAACTCAATTGTTAATAATCCATTGTGTCAACTTATTGAAAATGACCAAGGAGGTCAACGGTTCCAGATTCATCTCTGCATGTGTTTTGAGTGAATTAGCAAACATTAAAGCTAAAAACTTTTACATCTTTATTAATGAATTGTGTACAGTATCTAATTAGGAATTTAAAAGTCAGCTATTGGATGATAATATGGGTCAGGCTTGAACATGGGTTATCCACATGAGCAACAAGGCTAGACATCTGGATAATGAGCAAGCCAGCACATTTCATCACCAATAATTAGATGGTTTCATTAAATTTCATTACTTCAAATGACAATTAAATATATTTACCATATACATTTATGTAGCAATTGTTCATGTTCAAAACCTATTTTTTATCTACCTATTATGAACAAGTTTAGCTCCACAACAGGTTGGGGATATTCTGTGTTAAGCATCAGAAACTTGCTTGGTCTGTTTAAAAAAAAAAAAAAGAAAGAAAGAAAACCTTTTGGATACATTGATCAAATTTACACAGGGTTCCCGCGGGTCCTTAAAAAGTCTTAAAAAGTCTTAAATTAAAATCCGGGAAATTAAGGTCTTAAATTGTCTTAAATTTACCGTAAAGTTGCTGTAGGTATTACATTTTTAGCCGGTGTGTTTAATGACGATAGGAAAGCACAGTCATTGGAAAGCACAGTGGTCCACCGTAAAACATCTAATAGTTGATCAATTTAGTATGTGTGAAACAGGAGTGAAATGATAGTCTCCGTGATTTATTAGCTTATTACAGTAGGTCGGCTACAGATGCTGACGTCGGTCTGCACATGCATGGTGCCATTACAACCGCGGTTGTGGTGAGGTGACCATGGGGCTCAAAGCCGTCGAGTCGCACGTGAAAGGAGAAAAACACCAGGGGTACGTTCCAGCAGCTAGTCATAGCAGGTCCAGGTTAATCCTTGCTCCTTGCATTGTTTGCAGCTCGATTGTTTAGTTACTAGTTCGTGTTCATGTTACTAGTTCAGACGTGACGCCACCTCACAGTCGGCTATAACAAGTTTCACTTCACCACTAAACATTCACAGGGTTCGACAATAAGGACTGCCCGATGGCCCGGGGCCAGCGTGTACACGCTCGGGCTAGTATACAGAATTGTTCTTGGCCCGTTCGGGCCAGTGCTGCCTTTTCACAGACGTTTGGCTGCGACTGTCTGTCAATTGCGTGCAAATACAATCTTAGGTTGCTTTCATACATAGACGTTTGTTT
>CAIGQQ010004470.1:468557-485528 GCA_903798035.1 Danio albolineatus
TTCTTTTCGCTTAGTCCCTTTATTAATCCGGGGTCGCCACAGCGGAATGAACCGCCAACTTATCCAGCACCTGTTCCACGCAGCGGATGCCCTTCCAGCTGCAACCCATCACTGGGAAACATCCATACACACTCATTCCCACTCATACACTATGGACAATTTAGCCTACACAATTCACCTATACCACATGTCTTTGGACTGTGGGGGAAACCAGAGCACCCGGAGAAAACCTACGCAACCACGGGGAGAACATGCAAACTCCACACAGAAATGCCAACAGACCCAGCCCGAGGCTCGAACCAGCGACCTTCTTGCTGTGAGGCGATCGTGCTACTCACTACGCCACCGTGGCGCCCAATTGAATAACCTATTCTAAAGAAATTATGAAATTTTGGGGTCTTAAATTTTATTTGTTGAGGTCTTAAAAAGG
The DNA here is from genome assembly GCA_903798035.1 of Danio albolineatus. Taxonomy (NCBI): domain Eukaryota; kingdom Metazoa; phylum Chordata; class Actinopteri; order Cypriniformes; family Danionidae; genus Danio; species Danio albolineatus. Next base: position 468,988 of record CAIGQQ010004470.1, read on the forward strand.
TCTTAAAAAGCATTAAATTTTACTTTTAAAATGGTGCAAGAACCCTATTACAAACCTTTAATTTGAAATCTGTTCATTTGAAGAAAGAAAGAAAAAAAAATATGCAGAGTGATTATGGATGAGTTTGTCATGAATTACAACAAGCACAACTGCTTGTTTTGAATGTAATTACATGTGAGATTCTGGAGCCATCCTTTGAAGCCATTCTCATTTAGTTCTACAGGTGTTTCGCTCAGCTTAAGTATCATTTAGCCTGATTTTACATAACATTTTTAGACAAGCAAATTTTCAAGCTTTTTAGCCTATATATAGTGTCAAATCGTCTACTCAGCTTTGCTAATGTTTAATTATCATCTGCTAGATAGCATATCTCATTTAGATTAGCATAAGTGAGTTGAGCTAGGCTATTTTTATTCTGCGAGGTGGCTCCACATACGCAAGGGATTAGCAAAACCGCAAAATGTAACATAAAGGCACTCTAGCATTCATTTTGAGAAACAAACACTGCGAAAACAAAAGTTGTGATAAACAGTTAGCCCTCAGGGTGGTACTAAATTAAAAGTTACGTATATAGGAAATTGTTCCTTCAAATCTGACTGTTTTTCTTTCACTCCTCTGCATGACAAAAGACTGACTCCAAATGGAACGAAATCTGCAGAGCGTATTTCCCGTTTCCCTTATCTCTCCGAGGCTTATTTCTTTCGCCCTCACTGATGTTAAAAAGATTATTGCAATGAGCCACTGCAATATGAGGACACAGATATGAGTATTTTATTGAGGCATGTCTCTCTTATTCACATCTCCTCACTCTGTGCTCATTAAAACTTTCAAGTTTCTTTAGAGCTATTCGTGGGATGTAATTTAAACCTTGTGCATGACTTCTCATTTCTGTTTATTTTCTGCATTAACGGCCATTTTTCTTTAGTGTACTTCTGAATGTCCTCAGTGTTGGGGATCGGTCGTATATTTCGCTTTAGGATTGCTTGTGTTGAACGTCCTGGATTTGCTCTGAGTTCCATCACTTTGCATTGCAGTACAGCTGAATAGAGGAGAACAGATGAAAAGATGAGGAAAGGATGCCTGCCGGGGGTAATTAGACTTAGATGAGTCATCTGCAGTTTTTGAATGAGTTCCAGTTTATATATAGTTGGTTGTGTTTATTCGTTTACCAGTCGCATGCTGTGGCATTGATTTTTAAACCACTTAAGCTCTCCAAAAGATTTTTAGTTAAATGGAGTTTACTTATTCATACAGTATGTCCTTTTTAAGTGTTTTATTTAGTTTTTTTATCCTGCTGTTTTGGTGCTACTGACTGACGCTGTAAATTACAATGGGTTCATAAAAGCATACACACTCGTTTAAAAAAGATCTTCTGAATACATTGTACAGATATGCAATATATTCTTGATGTACTTGCAATAATTTAGCAGATATAATACTAAGCAATTTCCCAGAGATGGGTTGCGGCTGGAAGGGCATCTGCTGCGTTAAACAAATGCTGGATAAGTTGGTGGTTCATTCCGCTGTGGTGACCTCAGATTAATAGGACTAAGCCGAAAAGAAAATGAATGAATAAATATTAAGTAACAATCATTCCATTTAGTGATTGGAGGTTGCTCTACTTGGTAATGGGTGTATCTGAAATACATTAATATTTTTGTTCATGTTGTAGATGCTTTTATGCACATCATCATTCAAAAGTGATTGTGGAATATAAGATATAGCAGTACACTAGTTTCCACCCTCTTAAAATCACATTTGTAGTATTTACTGTATTACCCTTCAGGTCAGCTTCTTTGAGGAGTTGTACTGTACCTTCCCTGAGGATGGTATTCATCTGATTATGCTTGGAAACTTCAGTATACACCATCATAAAACTAATGGCACTTACATTTATATATGTTTTTTATTTAGAGACTTACAAGTTTGCATAAAAGGAAGATGCTATGAATAAATGCTATGAAAACCTAAGTTAGTGTTTTATCCTTTATTCAAGCATACAAAAAGAAGAGAGTATGTTCTACAGGTGGTTTGTCAAGCCCACTTATCTGTGTGGAGCACAGTGTTTTCCAAAAAGTATAGGGTGCTTAGAAGAAGGTGTCAAGTGTGTATGAAGAGGAAAAGAGTGTGTCGCTAACAGGTGGTTTCTCGAGCCCACTCCCCTGCATGAAGCACACTAATAACTGTACAATTTTTTATTATTTTTTTACAAAAACATGGAGCTCATAACAAAATGGCTGGTGCCTATGGAAAGGACAGAGTGTGTTCTACAGGTGTTTTTAAGCTCACTCACCTGCATGAAGCACATTCAGAATTGCAATGTTTTGTCTGAAATGTGGATTATATATATATATAAGTGTTTAACGTTAGGCACCACGGTGGCGTAGTGAGTAGCACGTTCACCTCACAACAAGAAGGTTGCTGGTTCGAGCCTCGGCTGGGTCAGTTGGCATTTCTGTGTGGAGTTTGCATGTTCTCCCCGTGGTCGTGTGGGTTTCCTCCGGGTGCTCCGGTTTCCCCCACAAGTCCAAAGACATGTGGTAATGGTGAATTGGGTAGGCTAAAATGTCCGTAGTGTATGAGTGTGAATGAGTGTGTGTGGATGTTTCCCAGAGATGGGTTGCGGCTGGAAGGGCATTCGCTGCGTAAAACAAATGCTGGATAAGTTGGCGGTTCATTCCGCTGTGGCGACCCCGGATTAATAAAGGGACTAAGCTGAAAAGAAAATGAATTAATGATTGTTTGACATTAGATAATTACTGTACATGTTGTTGCTGGACTTACACACTCTCCTTGTCTGTTTTGAGTGTGCCTATTCCATCAACGCAGTAAATCTGTTAATCAATTAGAACTCATTTACACATACCACTGCTGCGCTGATCATACACTCGCTATTGCAGTGTATACTGTACGTCCTCCTCACCCTTAACCTCAACTTGGCTCCTGACACAATACATACTCCTCCACATGTCACCTTTTGTCAACATTTGCTCTCACCGAATCTGCTACCCTCAATGGTTCACTACTTCCTACTAATCAGTTCTCATCACTTGATGCCAACGGTGCTACTGACACCCTCTGCACCACTCTGACATCTTGTTTAGACACAGTCTGTCCCCTCTCATCCAGACCAGTCTTTTGCACTCTATCTGCCCCTTGGCAATCTGATGTTCATTGTAAGCACTAGTCCAAACTCAGGACTGCAGCAAAGGCCTGAATGTGCAAATAATCCTGCTGAACTTAATGCATATTAGTGACTCTTTTCTTTCTTCCTTTTGTTCAATGCTAAAATGACTAACTACTTCATACCGTTAAAACCTTTTAGTCAATGTATAGACCAACACCTGTATAGACCATATAATTTAATCCTTTTATTGCAATGACACTTGAACAAATTTTGTCTTTGCATCTGAAAATGTGAGATGCATCGTTCATGTTCACAAGACACATACAGTCCCATTTAAGCTTAACCAATGCACCCAATGGTTTTTGTGATATGAACATTTAGAAATGAAACTAAAGAGACAGTTTTTTTTATTATATTGGTCATTCCTAATATGGAATTGAATTGTAAGCTTTGCAAGCAATTTTGAATAAATTGATATTTCGCTATTCAAACAGAATCCCCGAGCAAACTGCCTGAGAGGCGTTTGTAAGATGGCTGTCGAGTGACATGACTTGCCTTAAAGGGACAGACTTTGTTTTTTGTCTGTGTTACAAAGTTATGTTGTGTAGATATTAGTACAGTACTTCAAAACAATTAAAACAAAACATTATAACATACACAAGTAAATAAAAATGTGGTAAGGGCATCCGCTGCGTGAAACGAATGCTGGATAAGTTGGCGGTTCATTCCGCTGTGGCGACCCCGGAATAATAAAGGGACTAAGCCGAATGAATGAATGATTAACTTCATTATAACAATAATGCAAAATGTGCTTGTTTCAATGATTCAAATTTTGGAATGGTGTTACCACTTCTGCCTCAATTTAAGCCTGGAAAAATCCTGATATAAATCCAGGGATATACACATATAAATATCACAAGTACTGTTTCAGTCTTTTCCCCAATGTATCACTCTGCCTTCATTAAGTGACTAAATTCACTATAGTTTGAAAAATACTGCTGCTGTTGGAACATGTCATATATTATTGAGACTTTTAGAGGCGAGAATGTGTTTCTTTAATTTCAAATATTTGGTTTTTATAAGGATGGCAGCCATATGAAAAAGAGATTCATTGATTTTGTAGATGTGAATTAAGCTTCTCATTCAACCCTGACATTCTGGAGCCCAATTGTTTGTCTCTATAAGGGTTAAATGTGAAATTAAATTTGTTTTAGGAATATCTAAATGCAATATTTAGTCACAATCACCAGTTATTTGCTTCAGAGCATATAGATTTAACTGTAATGTTGTTTAACAGCTTTATATACTAAATGCTATATGATAACTTGCCCATTGTTATTTCTATTTTCTCAGCATCTTTATACTTCTGATTGTTAAATGTTATTGTTAAATAATTTACATTTGATATAAATTATAGTAGCAGTTTATAAAAATAGCTTACTTTGAATTGAAAAAAAAAATCTATCTCTCTCTTTTGTTTATTTACTGTATTATCTGTGTTGTTTGATACCTACAGATAGATGAGTTGAAGCAGGGCTGGAACTAAACTCTGCAGGGCTGCGGCCCAGGAACTTTTGACACCCCTGGTCTATAGTATTTAAGTTAAGTGTTATCTATGCCTTAGATTTTATAGAGTTCATTTTGGTGGGTAAACTGACAGAACTCTTTGTTTTATGCTGTTCAGCATTATAAATCTGCGAACAAAATGTTTGCTTTGTCATGACTAAGACATTTAAATACTCTATATGATGCAATTAAACAATTCAAATCCTTGTTCTAATGGCTTTTGCCCAGCTGTAAATACCATCGACTTCAAAAGGGTTTTCGAGACACTTCATGATAATTATTTTTATTTATTTACACACTTATACCATTGAATGCTATAAATGCATATATACATCACAGTGCTACTCGTGATATTGCTTATACTGTTTATAATTTTTAACAGCGATATCATAAAATTGACTTCTGCAGCTTAAATCATACTACATGACATGATAGCAATTTTGAAAAGGTTATCTTAAACCAGCCTAAGCTACTCTTATTGTGGGTTTAAGATTGTCTTAGATGTTTAAGGATGGTGTCACTGTGTGGCTGGTGTCCAATTGATTAAGTAGGCCATCAGGCTAGTTTCCCAGTCTCAGTTCCCAAAAGTTCTTCAGAAGCAGCCAGTTTAATGTAGTTTCCTCTTATAATTATATTTCAGTATAATTCCTCTGTTACTCCTGCTACAGTATTCTAGCAGTTCCTTCCATTTATTTTTCAGTAAGTGGCCTCATACTTTCTGCCAGTGTGAAGACTTGCATAAAAGAGTGGTAGCAGGGTCACAAGGTTAGATTTAAATTAAATCACAATTTAAAAAAGACATTCAGTGAGTTTTGTGTCCAGTCACATTTCCTTGACAGGATGGCAGCACTCTGTTGTCTCAGAGACAGTACATGAAATTCTCATTCTTATGTGTTTACCTTTTTGTCCTCTTCAGGACTCAGCGAGGCAGTTAATTTGATCTTGGTTTCTTCTAAGCAGTAATACGGAAATGACACTCTCCTCTGGTGCTCCAGATTCTCCACCCCTGACCTAAAAACTTTGGCTCATTTATTCTCAGCACCCCATTTCTCTTAATATAAACATGAAGAGCTTTATCAACTGCCTCATCCACAGCAGGCATATATTATCATTTACTGGTTGTTAGCTTACTGATCACTTGCACCTAAGGTAAGGAAAGCAGTAATATATTTGTTAGTGAGGCTAGTCGTTTATCAAACTCTCAGATGTGGGCAAGGATGAATCGTCATTTTAAATTGTCCTGCTTGGGGCATGTGATTGCATCCTAGGTTCAAGTTTTGTGAATTCGTTAACATTAGCATTATTGAAATTGCACAACTATTTGACAGGATTTTTGGAAAGAATTTCAGTGGATTGTAGAAGTCAAGCCAGAACTTTTCAAAGCCTAACTTTAATCTGTTAATAGATTGTAAGCAGTTTGTGTACAGTATGCCCCAGTATCATTTGAACAAATACTTAACCCAGTTTTGGTGCATAAAAAAAAAGCATCTTAACTCCAAATAAAAAACAAATGTATGGTTCATGCCAAAGACTCAAGTTCATGCTAACTTTTTCAGGAGGACAAAGCAGTCTTCTTCATTCGTTCCTTGTCTTTAGGTACTCATGGAAATTATTAATAGGTATAGTTAATTATATAACTTTGAAAATTTATTTATGAAGATTTTTAAGAAAATTATGTTCAGTAATTTTTTAGATCTCATTAGAACATTTTTGTTTAAAACATGAGAACATTCTTTGTGCTTTTAGAACATATTTATCATTTTTTATTATTTATATTGAAGAACAAAAACAATAGTACAAATGCAAATGTGGACAAGTATCACCAAAATGTAAAAATCTAGTTGAAAACAGGCATGGGCCAGTATAACATTCTGACGGTATGAAAACCTTGGATAAAAATATCACGGTTTCATGCTATAAAGGTATTGTGATTACTGCTCTAAAATATATTCTTTTTAAGTGTCTGGATAAAAAAAAAAACAATTTTGACACAAAATATTTTATTTTGAGAAACATTTATAATATTTTGGGACAGTAAACATATCAGGCTAAAAAAGACCGCTTTCCAAAAAAAAAAAAACGTAAATAAAAATCATACACATACCTTAGGAACGGTATAGCAGAAATTTTTTACGGTTTTAAAACCTTGACTTCCAAATCGCGGTATACCTTAAAAAAGGTATCATCCCATGCCTAGTTGAAAATGCAAAGTAGGAGATTTATTTGATCATCAGTTAATTAATTGTAAAGACATATTATGATAACATGCACTTTTTCTTTACACAAACAAGAACTTATATACTTATATATATAAATATAAAGTATAAAGTATATAATGTCACCCATAAAATATATAATGTCGCCCAGGACATTGATATCATCATCTTCTTTTTTCCCTAGATGTACATTCAGACGGCTACACTGACCGTCTCTCTGAGCCTGAGTGCATCCGTGTCTCTGGGGATGCTCTACATGCCCAAAGTCTACATCATTATATTGCATCCAGAACAAAACGTGCCCAAACGCAAGCGCAGCTTCAAGGCCATCGTCACTGCTGCCACCATGACAAACAAACTCAGCCAGCTGGCCAGTGAACGACCCAATGGAGAAGTGAAAACTGAACTCTGCGAGAGTGTGGACAATAGCGGTAAGTACAAAAATCTCAGTCACACTCTCAGTACACTCTGAATGAATATTGATTTGGCACATTTCTTTGTCTATTATTTATTTCAGTACATTTCAGTATTAAAATGTCTGTTTATGATTTTGGTGGTCTAAAGTAAAAAAATAAGTCAGGGGCACCAGTAGAGACATCATAATGTACATTAAAAAAGTCATTGAAATAAATAAAATCTTGAAATGAAAATTGTTCTTTAGGTCTGTGGTTGTCAATATGGTATAAATTATTTTCTGTATAAAGTTTTTTTTTTTTTTCTAAATCCTTACACTCCTAGATTATGTGAGATAAAAATAAAGATAACTAAAGTTTTAAGACCTGAATGTTCTTTAAGATTTTCATCTTTTTAGTGAATTAAATGAATGTACATGACATTTGTCGTTCATTACATATTAGATATGACTTTTTGGTAGCACTATAGTTTAGACCAAAATTCACAGAATTAACAAACCATTAAATAACACTACCAGATTAATAAACTACTAATTAGCTGTTTATAGTTAGTTAGTAAGGTAAAAGTTTAGGTTTTGTGTAGTAGGATTATGGATGCAGAATAAGATCATACTTTATAACTACTAATGAACAGTTAATATAATGAAAGGCAGGTAATAGGCCAGTAGTTAATAGCATGAATTGTGACCTAAACTAAAGTGTTACCGATATAATTTTTTCATAAATTCTTTCTGGGACAATATTTTAGGGCTGTGCATAACTTGAAAATGTTATTCATAAATATGTCAAACTTTTTCAGCTTCAAATATCACACTTTTCCAAAATTGTAAGAACCCTGGTTATTTGAGGTTGGTGGGAGTCGAGCTTAAAAGAAAAGGCATGTGTGACATTTTGACCCCTCTCAAACAAACATGCAAAAATGAAAAAGGAAAAGTTAATAAAGCAAAAAAAAAGTAAATAAAAATATATCATATACTGTAGATGATTCGTGCAGAGCCCAATAACATTAGGGGCTCTATTTAAACAATCTTTAAAGTCTAAAGCACATGGCGCAAAAGTATTAAGGGTGTGTCTGAATGGTGCCATGGCGCATTTGCTATTTACATGGCAGATTTTGCAAGTGGAAATGCTGAATGCTTCACTAGTGAGAAAACATTTAAACAGACCATCATCAAGCATAAAGAACAGCCTACTCCAATCGGCCTCTTTACTTTCTCTTTCGCTCTTTAGTGGATAAGGAAACGGTGTTGTACACACTCCACTGAAGACATCCATTAGCCTACTAAATTTCGTTTAAGTGCAAAGATTTGTTTCAAAACTATTTCCAAATTCAGTTCTAATTTCCAGCAAATGAATAAGTGAACAATGAATAATGAAGTGTGGTCGAAGTTATATGAGTTATATCCAAACACACGTCCTATGCCCTATATGGTTCAAAACCTGACAGGTGGACAAATCAAAGCTTGTTTTTAATCAAACAAATATAAATATGGGTATAATAAATGATGCTACTGTAATAATAACATTATACAAAAGCAAGTTGTAATGAACGAACTGAAAAAAGCCCCCATGAAATGAAGAAGACATGGAGGCAGTGGTTTTTAATCGTTTTTGTAATATTTTAATCCTTTTATTCTTTTTCATTTGTAAATATGTTTGTGCATTGCTGTACATCCTGTGTGCATTAAGCAATGTGTAAGCGAGGCGCACAACTAACGCGCTCTGCGCCAGACTTAAGGCCTGCTTTCAGATGGTCTCTTGCACAGTCTATTTTAGTTCCTCAAAATAGCTACGTACAGACAATGCGCCTTAACACACCTCTTTTCTAGACCAGAACACCCATGAGTCAAGTGACGCAAATATATTTTTATTTAAACAACCTGGCACAAAATGGAAAAATTTGGGTTGCACTGGTCTGAAAATAGCAACACATCACGGTAAACACATATTGCGCCGAGTGTATGATAGGGCCCTAGATGTTTAAGGCAGCACTGCACAGACCTATTGGCAAGATTAGTCATTTTCAGTCAGGGAAGAGTTGAAAATGGAAACTTGTAACACTTTCTTCTGTGTAGTCTTAAGCAGTGTTTATGTACTTTATCACATAAATGGCACTATACTAATGAACAAGGTGCAAAGTCTAAAGCACTTTTGCTATTTTAAAGACAGAAAAATCCACTCTGCACCCTTATGTATTTTTCTCTAAAGGAGTTATGGTTGTGTTTTGAGTATAGCATGCGTTAAACCAATCAGAGTCTCATCTCCCATTCCCTTTAAGAGTCAGTTGCATTGCACCATGGCGCATTTGCTATTTACATGACAGACTTTGTAAGTGGAAAAATGAACGCTTCACTAGCGAGAAAACAATTAAACAGACCATCTGTACAAGGCTAAAGAATGAGTCTCCTCCATTCGACCTCTTTACTTTCTATTTACTTTACTTTTACTGTTTACGGTAAACGGTGGAAACTGAAGACATCCTTTAGCCTACATATTTAATTTTGTTTGTTAAGCGCAAAGATTTATTCAAAACTATTTCTAAATTCAGTTCTAATTTCCAGCAACCAAATAAATTAACAATAATAATCAAATGTGGTAAAAAAAAAAAAGTAAGTTTTTGTCTAAACACACAGGGCCAATTTAGCTTACCCAATTCACCTATAGTGCATGTCTTTAGACTTTTGGGGGAAACCGGAGCACCCGAAGGAAACCCATGCAACACGGTGAGAGCATGCAAACTCCACACAGAAATGCTAAATGACCCAGACGAGGCTCGAACCACCCACTGCATCACCGTGAGGCCCTGTTTTTATTCAAACAAATATAAATATGCTTATAATAAATAATAATAATAATAATGATAATAATATACAAATGCAAATTGTCATGAATAAACTGAAAATGCCCCAAGTTGAAGAAGGCATAGAGGTAGTGGTTTTTATATTTATGTAGAAAATAATAATTTTTGTGTGAAAAAAAAAACCAATTATTATTTTCTACATAAATATAAAAATATATAATAATTATAAAATAATTAATATAATAATAAATATAAAATAATTTTTGTAACATTTTAATCATGATAACCTGTACATCCTGTGTTCAAGCAATGTGTAAACGTTTGGACCTGCATAGGCGCATAACTAATGCACCCTGCACTGGACTTTAGACCAGCTTTTAGTTTGTCAATGGTGCGGTCTATTTTAGTTTTTCAAAATATCTACGTGCCAACAATGCGCCTTAACACACCACCTTTTTAGACCAGCACACCCATGAGTCCACAATATGGCACAAATCTGGTGAAAAACAGAAAAATTAGCGTCGCGCTGGTCTGAAAATAGCAACAAATTGCACCATGTACTGTATGTCTTGCGCCTTATTGCGTCGGGTGTATGATATGTATATTAGATTCAGTTTTTATCAGCTAATTAAATACAAAAAAGGTTGTACATGGACATTTGATTCATTTCATTATAAAGATAACACAATATAGCCGGCAGCTAGCTCTCTGCAACTCTCACATGGTCGCCCACTGAAGCTAAGCAGGGCTGCGCCCGGTCAGTACCTGGATGGGAGACCACATGGGAAAGCTGGGTTACTGCCGGAAGTGGTGTTTGTGAGGCCAGCAGGGGGCGCCCAACCTGCGGTCTGTGTGGGCCCTAATGCCCCAGTATAGTGACGGGGACTCTATACTGCTCAATGAGCGCCGTCTTTCGGATGAGACGTTAAACCGAGGTCCTGACTCTCTGTGGTCGTTAAAAATCCCAGGATGCCCTTCGAAAAAGAGTAGGGGTTTAACCCCGGCATCCTGGCCAAATCTGCCCTCTGGCCTCTGTCCATCATGGCCTCCTAACCATCCCCATATCATAATTGGCTTAATCACTCTATCTCCTCTCCACCAATCAGCTGGTGTGTGGTGTGCGGTCTGGCGCAAAATGGCTGCCGTCGCGTCATCCAGGTGCATGCTGCACACTGGTGGTGGATGAGGAGACCCCCCCATTGTGTAAAGCGCTTTGAGTGCCCAGAAAAGCGCTATATAAATGTAAGGAATTATTATTATTATTATTATAACATTATACTCACAACAAAATGATTTTAACTGTATAAAAATACAAATTTATCAGTGCCTGCTGAGCTGACGCTAAACAGTCAGTCTGTGTAGTGCAGCATAAAGATACTTTTGTGTGTTATATGTTATCATAGGCATCACTGTGGTGCAGTGGGTAGCATGATCACGTCACAGCAAAAAGGTTACTGGTTCGAGCCTCTGCTGGGTCAGTTGGCATTGTTCTCCCCGTGTTTGCATGGGTTTCCTCTGGTTTCCCCCACAGTCCAAAGACATGTGATATACAGTAGGTAAATTGGGTAAGCTAAATTTTCCATATTGTATGAGTGTGTATGGATGTTTCCCAGTGATGGGAAATGGCTTGCAGCTGGAAAGGCATCTGTTGTCTATAACATATGCTGGAAAACAGGTGGGTCAACTGGTGGGTCGCAACCCAAAAGTGGGTCGCGGGAACATTTTTAGTGGGTCGCGGAGTGCATGGTCAAAAAAATAAATAAATAAAAAATAATTTATTTAGCTTATACCGGACTTTAATTTTGAAATCTGCGCGCGACAACAGTTCAGTTTAGTTCAGTAACTGAACATTTCTCTACCCTAACTGCTGTTTACAGTATTTGTCATTTTTACTTTGTAATATTTCTATAATTTGATACATTTTGTTAAATGACAGCAATAAAATATTGTTTATTTGTAAGTCTTGCTGATTTTCTTATGATTTATCTGTCACTGTGTGTTCACAAACAAATTAATTATAATTTCTTAAATTATAGTTCCTAAAAAAATTGGGTCGCGGCTTGATGACCATGTAAAAATGTAGGTCTCATGGCCAAACCAGTTGAGAACCACTGCTGGAAAAGTTGGCCCAGATTAATAAAGGGACTAAGCCGAAAAGAAATCAAATGAATGAATGTTAACAAAAAAAATATTATTACTATAAAACATTTATTTGACTTATTTGAATTATTAAATGGGCCACAGATGTTTTATATGAATTAATAATGTAATCATTTTTAGAAGTTTTTAAAACATAAACCAAATTAAATACATTTCTAACAATTTTACACATTTTAAATGAAACCTTGACCATGGACACTCTATGTCCTTGACCAACATTCATTATATTTAAAATATTTACCATTAAATATACAGTATATTATGATGGAAGCATCTTTTTTTAATGTAAACTATTCCTTTAACAATGCTTAAGCATGATCTTGGTGCTAATGAACTGATAATAACATTAATGTTTCAACAATGTTAGCATTGATTATTCTCCTTGGTTTTTATCTTGTTATCTGAAGCTTTTTATTGTGAGGAAACGGAGCAGATAAGTATGCATTCACTGGAGTATCAGTGCTATTTCATTAGCTATGGTTTCTGCGTTTTCAGACGCCAACACTACATGGAACATTTAGGCTTAATTTGCACTTCATATAAAGCCTCATATAAAATGAGGCAATCTGAATTATTGACTACAAGCACTTGGCAACAGACTGTATTTCAGAAGCCAGTGTGGTATTACCTTTTACATGAGGAATCTGATCATTAACCAGGGCAAGGGCATGCATCCGCAGCACGGTATAGAAGTTAATGCAAATGTTCAAATCCTCACTAATGTGCCATGACCCCTCTGCTAAAGCGCTCTTAACACTGGGCCAGTTCATATTGAGAGTCAAATGTACCATGTAAGGAATAAGCAGAGAATGCCATTTGGAGGGCAAAAACATTTTGGTCTTTTTTTTTCATGTTGTAAATGCTGCATTGTTTTGTTCATTTTAAAAACATTAAAATATGCTAATCAAGCAGCATTGCTGTTGGTCATATTTGTGCAAGTAATAGTTATTAGTAGCAGTATAGACTGCTCAATATGGCAAATGGTTCTATTGGGATTAGTGATATAGCAGGTCAGAAAATGTTGCATTATTTTGTTCATTTTACAACTTTAAAAAATGCTAATCTGTCAGCATTGTTGTGGGTCAGCTCTATTGGACATTAGTAGCAATATAGACTCAGTAACTAATTAACTAATGTGCATTTATATAGTGCATTTGCAATGGCCATACAATCATGAGGAAGGTCTCCCCACAACAATGTTCATCTCTTGGATGAGACATTCAACCAAGGTCCTGACTTTCCATGGTCATTAAAAATCCAAAGGCACTTCTAAAGAGCAGGAGTGTAATCCCGGTGTCCTGGCCAAATTCCCTCCCTTGGCCCTTACTATCATCTCTATCCACCAAATTAGTTTTATCACTATCTCTCCACTTCACTATTTATTGTAAATAATGTAGTGATATGAAGGTCACAAAGTCAATTTCAAACCAAGCAGCTTTCTGTTAGATTACATGCTAAAGTTTTGTGACCAACTTGAATTTGTTGCAAAATCTGGAGTAATGGTATGGCCTGACATTACCAAAATCTCTAAACTATGGATTCCTACTGAAGCAACGTAAGATGTTTTTCTTGTTGGATCACATATTAAAATGTCAGTTTACCCCTAAATTAAAACTCTATCACCACTGTCTTATTCTTATATGTTTTCCAAACCCATAAGAAATTTGTTCATCTTTAAAACAATAATTAAGATTAAAATCGAAATGTCAGTTCCTTCAATGAAAAGCTTTCCACTCAAACGTCTGTCCAATATTTATATGCGATAAAAAACTAAATTAAATCTTTTCATCATATAAAAGGATCTTACCTTTTCAGAGGATTTGGATTAAACTGATTGATTTGCATTCTTTTCATATTTTATTAAAAATATGATCCAAAAATGAATGAAAGTCATTTTCAAGAGAAATAATTACCCCACAAAAATGTAAATCTTACCCTGACACTTATTTTGTTCAAAAACTTTGAACCTTTTTTCGAGTGAAATACTACCGTGAGGTTTTTAATTATGTGCTTATTCATGCAGTTTAAATGAATTTGGACTGAACATTTATATCAAAATGATTCAAACAGCAGCAAAATTATCAATATTTATATTCCAGTATATTTCAAGTCATCTATTGTCAAGCAACTGATTTGTTCGACTGAAATTAAAATCTATCATTGAAAATCTTCCTCTTTCAGTGATTGAACTCTGAAACTGATTCAAAAAGACTGAAACAAATCATTCTCATTTGAACTCATTTAAAATAAAGTAAATAATACATTCTCTTTATCACACAAAACCATAAAACCTGTTATAGCCCCAGTCACATTCATAATTTTGTGAAGAAGTACCCAAGATAGTTGATGGCAAATGTTTTATGTGCAATAATATATCAAATACTCATTTTATTTTATTTCATTTTGAAGCGTGCAATGCTTCAAAATGCGAATGACTTGTTGAGAATGATACATCACACTTCAGATATGTTCTGCAAAAAAGGCACAATATAAAGACTTTACACAATAGTATGTTATTACTTTCTCAATTGTTCCTTCCTGCTTTTAAATGAAACCAAGGAATCACTTTCAGTCCATGAAAGAGTCAGAAGTCAGAGAAGAGTTCATTCTCAAACTCATAGAGAAATGTTCAGAATCTCTACACTTCCCAGGCCCTCAAACAGAATTATATCTGCCTAAATTCTCTCGTCTCTTGCAGTGAACACTTTCCAATACACAGCTGTCTTTTTTAACTAGCTATTTTCCTTTTCAGCACTGTCCACAAAAACAACTTACGTCAGCTACACCAATCATGCCATATGAGCGAACATCCTGAGAATGGTTTGGCATGGATCTGGCAGGCTTCAGCAAATCCGGTTCCAATGACTGAAACCCAAGCATGAGACATCAGTGTTGTTTGTGGACAAGAGAAAGGACTCTTGGACTTTTTTTTTTCCTGGATATTTTATAAGGACGCCTAGGTGGCCACCCAAAAAGGAGACAGAAGCTGCCATTCACATTGGCAGCCAATAAAATAGGACACTGACAAAGGGATACGAGAAAAAAAAAATGCTAAAGTTTAAAGAAACAGAACGACTATTGGAGTCGATCATGTTACATGTTATTCTAATTGTAAGTATTTCGTGGTTGTGAAATTTTTTCATTCTTGTCCCACAGTGTCAGACCTGCATTGGAAAATGCGTTTGTCTCTTGTATTGGCTAATCTGGTCTATAACCTTGGGTTGTGAGTGTGCAAATGCCATGGTTGAAGCATGCAAATTGAATTTTTTATACAAATAATTTATTTATAATAAAGGAATGTTTTTGAAATGTGGACATTTGTGTTTATGTAAATGGCACGTAATATTGTGTAATTTACAGTACTGCAACTATCATTTTTTTAGTGAATAAATCTGTTGATTATCTGCCAGTTATTTTATTACAAATGTAAATAGTGTCAGGTTACCAGCATATAATATAATCCCTGAATAGAGAATGAGATGCTGTGTTGTGATCATCCAATGGAACCACACATTAGGAGGTGCCAGTACTCTGAACATATAAAATCAATTCAATGTTATCCTCTCTAATAATAGTGAGCAAAGAAAATGATGATATAAATTTTTGATCTGTTGAATTTAAAAATTGTGAATTGTAAAGAGTTTTTGGTCTCAATACACCAGAGATGCCCAAATTAGGGCCTGCAGGCCAAAGTTGGGCCTTGGTAATCTTTGATTTGGCCTGCCATCCCAGCTGAGAAGAGAGGAAGAATGATGGGGATGGTTTAGAGATTTTCATTTCAAATCTAATGTAACCTTTTGTTTTTTGTTAAAAGCTAACTGAAATTAAACATTAAAATTAGGTTAAATTAATCAGATTCAGTTTAAATGTACATACTGTGACCTGATGGATAGAGGACAATGCAGAGTCCTTGGTGAGCAAATCAAGGCAAAAGCAAATTCTTCTCGACTAGTGAATTCAGCATTGAACACAACTGTTCACTGTTATGTTTTTAATGCAATAAGTTATCGTTTTAAAAGTAACAGTGCATAAGTTAATACAATTTGCAGTAATGTTCTTTTTATTTATTTTTAAATATTATATTAATATATAACACTCACTACAGCCAATTTAGCCTGTCCAATTCACCTGAAGTTTGCAAATGGAGAAATGTATTATAATAATAATAATAATGATAATAATGATAATAATAATAATAATAATAATAATGAAAATAATAATAATAATAATAATAATAATAATAATAATAATAATAATAA